>UESW01004219.1:0-32921 GCA_900491605.1 Calamus simplicifolius | reverse complement strand
TTGGGTTAGACCTAAGTTTAGATTAATTGGACTAAAAAGAGAACTTAAATCTAATCAACAATTGCGTTAGGTTACATTCTTTTTAGATCTCTCTAATTAGTTAGATTGATTAGTTCATAAATCTAAATGGATTTGTTTTGTTGCTCAATGGTGAGCCCAAGTCTTTAAACTAATCCAATCGAATCTGATGAACCCTTTCCATGGTCTCACTTATCTGTAAGATGTGGTCAATCAGAATTGATTGGGTAACTCCATGATTCAAGTTAGCTCATGTCACTTATGGTGAATCAGTATGACTGATTAAGGTACCCATGGACTAATTATTCAAGAACTGTTCTACAAGTAGTGGGAGAATTCTTGATTATAGCTCATGTATTCTCTTTCATATGTCACACATTAAAAAGAAATCCTCTAAATTATTAGGTCCTTAAAAAGATGAAGTTATGGAGATAACTAAATCTTAGCCTCCCATTAAGTGGATGGTAATGGGTCCAATAGTTGAGTGGTCATTGGCAGACCCAAAGGTCGAATGTTCATCAGACTATTGGAATTGCTAATCCTAATAAGATGGCTCAATGTGACTCTCTAACGGTGTCAGATGGGCCGGCCAAAGTCGGGCTAGGCTATTCGTTGGTTAGAAGCATTAAATTTTATCATGTTAATGGTTGGACCTAACTAGGACCTTCAATAGGAGGCCCAAAGGCCGATTAAAGAGCACCCTGGGGCAAAATAATTACTAGAAGTTACTTGGAGAAGTAATCGATAAAGAACCTACCTTTAGATGTGCATGGGTGAGCCGGCCAAAGTCGGTTCATATATTGTCTATTGGATTCTAGTACCCACTAAGGGATTAAGAATAATTCCTCGGATTGGAGGTAGAGGCTACCAGTCTGAATAAAATATTGGAAGGGCCTTTAGACTAAAGTCCATGTCTTTAGGATAATAATTCATATATAATATTAGGTTTTTAGTTTTTTGTTCAGATAATGTATACCAACTTGTCGCTCCGTTCATTGCTTGATAATGAAAAACTTAAGGGTCCCAACTTTGATAGCTGGTATCGAAGGCTTAGGATTGTCCTAGAGCATGAACGGACCCTTATGTGATAATGGA
This sequence comes from Calamus simplicifolius, assembly GCA_900491605.1. Lineage (NCBI taxonomy): Eukaryota > Viridiplantae > Streptophyta > Magnoliopsida > Arecales > Arecaceae > Calamus > Calamus simplicifolius. Next base: position 31,808 of record UESW01004219.1, on the reverse strand, counting down.
TCCAGCACCTAAAGTCCCTGCTTCTAATGCTCGGGGTTCGGTCAGGGATACTTATCAGAAGTGGCTCTCTGATCGGACCACTGTCCGATGCATAATGTTAGCAGCGATGAACGATGCGTTTAGTCGCAAATTTGAGGAAGCCCAGCCAGAAAATTCTTCAAAAGTTGAAGAAATCCTTTGGAACACCAGACGATGTTGAGAGGTATAAGGTCTCTTGTGCCATCTGTTGTGTTATGGAATGAAAAATCCCAATCTAATTGGAATAAATTGCAGCGGAAACAAAATAAATTTATACCCACAAGAATCACATGCGTTTCATAAAACCGAAAAAAGGATAAACAAAATATTACCTTTTGTATTACCTTTGTTATTACCTTTTTAATCAGTATGTAATCCTTCTGTTCTTGTGTTGGGTTTTCTCGGATCTTCAAAGGTGCTGCCTTTCAGAAAGACGATCACCCTCTACAAGTATCCACACACGAACGGACACCAAAATGGTTTTGAATGCTAGTTCAACCATTCCATTTTCACAAAAATAAACCCCTGTTTTCAACTCTCTATTTTTTTTATCTTTAAGGCAAAAGATGATGCTTCAAAAGCCCCAATCGACGTGACCTTTCAAATGCCCCAATCGACGTTATCTTTCAAATGCCTCACAGACTTAAAACGTATATATCGAACATATACAAGCATGCTAGAAATTTTGGTTAACTAAGATTTTAATTGATATTTATTTAAAACTTCTTTTAAATAATAACAATTTAAATCCTTCCTTACAAAATAAGGAATATATATTTTAACCAAAAAAAAACTTTATAGATTATTTCCTTATCCAATAAGAAAATGTAACAATTTAATTACTTGTCACATTTAAATTATGAATTTAAATTTTCTCAAAATTAAACTCAAATCTAAATGACAACTAATTATTATTTGTAATTTAAAATAATCTCATCATTTAAATTATATAGAGAGTAACAAATCGTAACCATTATTGTCCGTTCTTAGTGTGCGACCCTATAGGTTTAATTAACGTTGGTAGTAGACCTAAATCACATTTTGAGCCTACAAGTCATAAGCGGCCTCTAGCAAGACATTATGACTACCATGTTAAATGAAAAGCTCATGTTTCGAGACAACCTTAAAGTAGCTATTAACATAATCCTTTTGTCACATGATATCTTGATAGAATAAGGCATGGATAAAGTCAACCTTATATCTCTCTATCTTTAATATCTCGAAACCCAATTAGACTGACTAAACAAATGATATTGATCTCCATCAATTCATTTGAGCATGGCCATGCATTTCTCAGTCTCAATCATCGAGGGGCCCAGAGATACTCTCTTATAATAAGAGGGACAAATTCCATCTTAATCACTCACATCTCACTACATGATTCTTATTATGTTCAATCATAATCTTTATAATCATCCAGTTAAAGACAACGTTTGATTATGTCAAAACATAATATTCCTCATGTTGAGAACTATGGCAATCTCAAGTCTAAGGATTTAATGACACAACTACTAGAGATTAACTTATGACTTTGATCCATGTAATAATCTCAAGGCGGGTCTTGTCCAATATTTGTTCTTAACAAATACATATAAATTTGATTTGTATCTCATACACATATTCATCCCATGAATATCAATCAAATTTCATACTAATCTTAATTTATTGTTATTCCCACAACAATAACCGATTAGGGACATTTAGAATAATTCATAATATTATTCAAGGACATTATTATATAATAAACATGCAAATTATGATAATAGTAAATGTTCATAAATATTCAAAATACCATGTCCATACAATAGGCCTAGGGCACTATTACTAACAATCTCCCACTTGCACTAGGCCCACTCATCAATGTATCTAATACCTATGAACCTAGCATGACGATCATGCTTTGCTTGTGGTAGAGGCTTAGTCAATGGATCAGCAACATTGTCATCTGTTGGAACTCTGCATATTTTTACGTCACCTCTCTCAATGATTTCTCGAATGAGATGATAACGCCTAAGAATGTGTTTGGATCGCTAATGTGACCTAGGTTCTTTTGCTTGTGCATAGCACCATTATTGTCACAATAAACATCAACAGGATTGTGATGCTAGGAACCACTCCAAGGTCAGTAATGAACTTCTTGATCCAAACTGCTTTCTTTGCTGCATCAGATGCTGCTATGTATTCAGCTTCAGTTGTAGAATCAGCAACAGTGCTTTGCTTCGAACTCTTCCAGCTAACAACACCACTATTTAAACAAAACACAATCCTGACTGCGATCGAAAATCATCTTTTGTCAGATTGAAAGCTTGCATCTGTGTAACCACTTACAACTAGATCATATTCCAATCCGCCATACACCAAGAACATATTTAGATCTTCTCAGATACTTAAGAATGTTCTTGACCGCCGTCCAGTGACTCTCACCGGATCTGACTGGTATCTACTCGTTATGCTTAAAGCATAAGAGACATCTGGTCTAGTGCACAACATAGCATACATAATAGATCCTATTTCTGAAGCATAAGGAATCTTACTCATGCGCTTTCGCTTATCTTTTGTGTTAGGACACTGAGATTTGCTAAGTGTAATACCATGAGACATAGGCAAGTATCCTCTCTTGGAATCTTGCATACTGAACCTTTTCAGTACTTTGTCCATGTAAGTACTTTGACTTAGACCAATCAGCCTCTTAGATCTATCTCTATAGATCTTATCCCTAGGATATAGGCAGCTTTACCTAAGTCTTTCATTGAGAAACATTTCCCTAACCAAGACTTGACACTCTGCAAGGTAGGGATATCATTCCCAATGAGTAAAATGTCATAGGACCAGAAATACAATGGCGCTCCCACTAACTTTCTTGTAAACACAAGGTTCATCTTCATTTTTGATAAATCCAAACTCTTTGACTGATTCATCAAAACGAAGATTCCAACTCCGAGAAGCCTGCTTCAAACCATAAATGGATCTTTGAAGCTTGCATACTTTACTAGAATTCTCAGGTTGTACAAAACCCTCAGTTGTATCATGTACACATCCTCAAGTAAGTTTCCATTAAGAAACGCTATTTTAATATCCATTTGCCAAATCTCATATTCATAATATGCAGCAATGGCAATAAGAATTCTAATAGACTTTAGCATGGCTACAGGTGAAAAAGTTTTATCATAGTCTATACCATGAGTTTGTTTGAAACCTTTTGCAACTAGCCTTGCTTTGTAAGTATGCACTTTACCATCCATGTCAGTTTTTTTTGAAAACCCATTTGCACCCAATAGTCTTTATACCTTCAGGTGGCTCAATCAAGGTCCATACCTGATTATCATACATGGATTGAATTTTAGACTTCATGGCATCTAACCATTTCTCAGAGTCTGGATCTAACATAGCCTCTTGATAGGTAGTAGGTTCATTTTGATCCACTAAAATACATCAAGATTATCAGTCACAAGAAATCCATATCTCTCGGGCTCATGACGTATCCTATCAGATCTACGTAACTTTTGTGCTACAGGTGGTGTGTCAACGGTGGTTTGTTGACTTTGAGCATCCATAGCCGGTTCAATGTTATCTTGTGGTTCTCCAATCTCTTCGATTTGTAAATACTAGACACATGCACATATATAGTAAATGGCACACATTGCTCAAAATGAATTTTCATTAAAATGTAAAGACATAACATAAGCATATCTTTTAGTCTATATCTCTATCAGTTTTTTCATTATTTTCGTTGATAATACTATTATATAATAATTATTCTAATATTAAGTAACTCTAAGTCATAGGGGAAGGGCCAAATAACAAATGGTGCAAAGATCAATACACGTTGCAATCCAGAAAAACAGAGGAGGGGTTGGGGAGAGAATTTAATGAAATAAAACAGAATTAATTAAAAACTCTCTTAGACTGATGTTTCTTCAGGCCTAAGCTTCCCTGATGCTGCTCTCATGCTGGCCGTCAAAGCTCAGAGGGGGGGGTATCCCAACCTTTGCTTTCTTGGTCCAGTTTTCCCAAAGCTTTTGCTCTTCCAGTACGGAATTCATCTATTCTCTTCCTTTCCCATTGCTTGGCGCATTTCCGCCAAGCCATGCTTGCCAAGTGGCAGAAGGAATCCATTTTATGTCCCGCTTTTGCCTTTCCAGCAACGAAAACCACCCTTTGCCAACCACCTGTTCGGCCATTAATCCCATCGGCTGTACCTCACCATGGAGACCATCCCAACCATCCATTCAAGTTTCCAAGTCTTGGTCGGTTGGGTCCCAGAGCTCTCTTTCCAAGTTCGTGCCAAGTGAACCTACGCGATGATACCACCGTGACTGTGGGGCGTCTTAAAGATTGGCTTTTCTAAGATCTCCTCAGCTTTCGCTAATAATCCTTTCCTCCATTTTAATTAACACCACCGACTGACTGTCTCAAAGTGGCCCTAAACTCACCACTAAACATAAACCAGCCGAGGCTTGATAAAAAACAGAGAGGGAAAGAAGTCAAATTTATTGCCCAAATCCACTGCTCGAAAGAGGAGCCATGGGTTCCCCGCTCCGATCACCGCCCCCAGGGGCCGAAGAACCCTATCCCATCTCCGCCTCATGAGAGAAGAGAAGAAGAAGCGACGGGCTCTCCTCTGCGATCGCCGCTCCGGCGCGTGGAGAAACCCCTCGCGCTGCCGGCGCCGCCGGAGAAGAGCCCCTTAGATGGGCGAAAGGAAGAAGAAGAAGCAATGGATTCCGCTCTTCAGAACCCGCTTCCGCCCGCCCCGCAGAACAGCATGGAGAAGCCACGGTCCCCAGTGCTGCCGGCGGTGGCGATCGAGAACCGGCTCACCCGGGATGATGTTTGGTTTACAGTAATATAATATGACCAATAATCTTACACTTCTGATAATATATACTTAGTAATTAGATTACTAAAAATGCATGATTTTTGTGTTTGACTTGTTTGGATAATATTGGCTCAGGTTTCTAAAAATATTAGATCATCATGTTTGGTTCATAATAGCTAAACATAGTAATTAGATTGCTATGTTCTTTAATTCTATTTGTACATTATTATAAACCTTTTTCGGTCTTTTAAATGATTGTCTTTTTTGCGCTAGAATATGATCCGCTCTACTAGAAAATAAATCTTTTTATAATATTATTTTAGTAATATTATAATTTTATTGATGCTAATTTTTGGCTTTATTCTTATGAAGGGAGAAACAATCTTCAAGACATACATGTTTTAAAAAATTGATAACAATTATCAATGCAGAAAATTTAAAGATTACATACTAATCTCTCTAACATGCATCAAGATCATATCTTTGCCTTGTATATAGGATCGATTGATCCAAAATATGCATATAAATAAAACTATCAAGATCATGTCTTGATCTTCAAGGCAAGAAGTCATACTTCTTATCTTGAAGCATGCCTTAAGATCTAGAGATCATATCACTTACCTTAAAGGCAATTGGTAAATCTTTTATGCTATGCAGCCGTTCAATCGTCCGGCCTCTAGTATCGTCCACGCGAAGCCCCGAATGATCGGATTTCCGGGAGTGCTAGCTCATGAAAAATGACATTGCTGATCTTGAATCCTCCCACTTGAATTCTTCTTCTAGGATCCTCCATACTTCCGTTAGCACCAGAATCACCAGGATTTTCTATTCTAATTCTTTAGAAAATCAATTCACGACATATCGTATGTTGTTTTTATCTTCTATGTAATCTGGTGAGGGATGTCCTCTATTTATAGTCTCTTTTTAGCCAGCCCATTAAATTCTAACATTTAGAATTCCGCCACTTGGCGAAAACCAAAGAGACCCGAACTGTAGCGCTTGATTAATTCCGACGTTCGGTAAAAAAACTAAAGAGTCGTCGAACCGTAGCGTTTGGTTAATTCCGAAAGGCACATTTATTCCATATAAATTCTAACACTTTAGAATTCCGACGGAATTATTTGGAGAAGATTAATGTAAGATATTAAATTCTATATGTGAATTTAATCTCTCCGACTTATGCGAGAGGTTTGGGTTTAGTTTTTGGTTTAAGCTAATCTGAATTTATTGGATTGAACTGACATAGATCATGGTCCTAGCCCAAATCAAATTTGGCTAGTCCTGAATCTATTTAAATCCAAATCAAGTCTAATTTTAAATCAATATTTGAAATTGACTAGTCCTTCTAATAGACTTAAACCAAATTGAATCTTATTCAATTGTACTTAACCCAATTGAGATAATTTAATTAATCAAATTAATTAATTAAATCATATATGATTCTCAATCGTTGATCAGCAACATATCATTATAGGAAACTTCTATGCGTGTGACTCTCTAGGTTCGAACCTAAGCCGGTAGCATAGAAACAACTTTCTATACTAATCGATGTGCCCATTTAGCAATGGAACCCGACGTCTGGATAGGTCGAAGAGTTGTCGAGCAAACTCCAAGAACCCTAAGAAACAGTTACCGTATAATTCATTCTCTTGACCACAAATGCTAAGGATGGCTTAAGAGCCTGTCAACTCTAAATAGCAAATCCATAAAGTGATTTCAATTTTAGTGATCATGTGACTTTCACATGAAGTACCTTGGCCAAGGTCTTGCTAAATTGAAACACAAGTATTTCTCCTTTTAACGGGATAAGTTAAATTTCATCTTGATCCACAACTGACTACCACAAGTACTTGACTGCACCCAGTAACCTTTCGTAGCTGGATTAGAAATCCAGATGGTCTGGCACCTAAGTACAATGAGTTGCTTGTAAGCCACTGGTTGTGATCTTCATGTCTGAAGGATACTTATACCTATATCTTCTCGGATTAACTCTTAACAGTAGAGTATCCGAAAACGAATCACGTTCGATGAAATGTACTCCTACACTTTCACCTGTATGTCATACCAGTGTCTCTACACTCTTTGGTTAAGAGGATAACCAACAAATATGATATACAACGTCCTATAATTGATAGTACTATGGCCCTGTCATAGTATATCATATGGTCGCGAACCTTTTGAGGACCTTCAAAGATAAATCCTCTTTTATCGTGAAGGAAGATCCTAAGGGCTTCATTACAATCAGGAGTATTAAGAAGATGTTCTTGTAATGAATAAACTGCCAAATAACTTTTATCAATTTATATACAATTTACATTAGCACAATCATCAAATGATTGGCTTTAGGATACAATTCCCAACATCTTATAACTCTGTGAAATTTTTGCCTTTAACTCTTGACTACCTAATTGACTTTTTTATGCTTTGACATGATAACTATCTTTTTCTTCTTAATTTATTTCCGAAGAATCTTTTCTTTAGGTTTTTTGAACTAAAAAAGTTAAGACCATATTTATTAAAGCAGCTAACTGTTGGGAATTATGTCCTAAAGCCAATCAATTAACATGTAGATTATTGTGCAAGTTGTAAATGTAACATCGCATCTTCCTGAAATAAATTCTTTTGTGATTGAGTTCTTAGAACCATAATCTATTTAATAAAGAGAGGGTTTATTAAGTGGTTCTTAAAATAGTCACGACCAAATGATATATAGTTATAGAACAATTATGTATCAAGTAAAGGTTGTTGTACGTCATATGGGTTGGTTGTCCTCTTTACCAAGGAGTGTGGTGACACTGGTATGATATGCAGGTGAGGTGTATGACATTTCACTGAATATGACCAATCTGCGGAATGCTCTTCTGCCAAAAAGTATTCGCGAAGGGATATGGATATAAGTGTCCCTCTGACCTAAGATCACCATGGTAGCTTGCAAGCAACCTACTGTACTTTGGTGCCGGATTACCTGAATTTTTAATCCAGTGACAGAAGGTTTCTGGGTGAAGTAAAGTACTTGTAGAGCAGTGAGTGGATCAAGATGGGATTGACCCCGCCAAATAGTTTGGAGTAAATGTCTTACCGTGTTTCAATTTAGCAAAACCTTGGCCAAGGTAGTCCCTGTGAGGAGTCACAGGACTTATGAAGATTGAGACACTTTATAGATGAACTGATTAAGGGTTGGCAGTTGAAACCTAAGTATCTTGAGCATTGAGGGTCAAAGGAATGAATTATATGGTAACCGTATGCCAGAGGTTCTTGATTGTTGCTCTGCAACCTTCGGCCTATTCGGACGTCGGGTGTCATTGCTAGATGGCAACTTCGATTGGTATTGGAAGTGTTCTAGTGCTATCGGCTTAGTGTTCGAACCTATGGGATCACACGCCATAGGGGATTCTACCTGATTGGATGATTGGAAAACTAAATATTAGTAAATTAATTGAAGGATTAAATTGGCAATACGATTGCTGGCTAGCTCAATTTGATTGAGCTATGAACATCTTGGTCAAATCAAATAGGATTTGGTTTGAACTCAAATTTAGGTAAGCCTAATATTAACATCCTTACCCGTTTAAATTCGAATTATGAATTTGAATTTCAAACTAATTTTAATTTCAAGTTTAAAGATTGAATTTTGAATTCAAAACTTTAAGTCTAAATTTAAAATGCATGTTAATGACCTCTCCCTAATTACCCCTCATTTCTTAACTTCTAACCTTTTCGATTTTTAACTAAAAAGGAGATGAAGAGTTTCCTCCTTTAACTCCTTTTTAGTTTTTAATGAAGATGAAATGGATTCTGGCTATAAAACCTAGAGGTAAAAATGTTTTCTATAGAGATACATCCTTTTGATAATTCCATGAGCACCTTGGTGTAAAAGAGAAGATATCTCATCGTCGAAGCCTAGGAGAGGAGCTAGCACTTTGAAGAGGCTAGTCAGGACCAGAGCCTCGGTGTGGATCACTTGTAGAGGCCATACACCTTTATGTAGCTAACAGAAGTACTATCTACCACTGCCTTCTACTGCTGCATGAGTGATTAAGTATCAAAAGGTAAAAGATTCAATATTTACTGGTACTTAGATGAGATATGAGGCACTAGGCATCATATATAGATATGATCTATGTTAATTTTTTTTTATATAGATTTGATCTATGTATTAGATCTTTTATACTTGTATATATATATTGATCCTGTTGTAGGCTAATATTGGATTAGATCCAATATCTTATTGCTTCCGTTGTATGTTTATTTTACAAAATGTTAAAATACATTTCTGTTTATTTCTGTTGCCTGCAAAAGCTTTTCTAACAATGGTATCAGAGCCTAGTTAGTGTTCTTAGTTTCTATCGTGCTCTACTCTGGCATGGTCTAATGGGAGAGGCTACTGGTAGTACCCTGGATTATCGTGCCCAATGAGCGTTTGGTAGGAATATCAGGGATGCACCAATGAGGGAGGCTACTGGTAGTACCTCGGTGCGTGGTGCCCAACTACCCATGACTCGAAGAGTGCAATAGGCTGCTGAGAGCACTTGAAGGATATTTTGGTAGGAAGCTAAGTACTTGGATTGAGTAAATTCACAAGGCCATCCGGTCATAGGAGAGAAGTAGGATTTAAAGACCTTCTTTTTTCATTCAATGAGGTCTCCTATGGCGTGTAGGGATGCCACTTGTATCATGACTCTTGAAGAAGAAAAGTGAAGAGAATATAGATTAAAACTGTTTTAATCTTTTTTTTTGTTGATATGATCATAAATTATTTTTAATTTTTGTAAAATCTGTTTTATATGTTAAATTAAATTTATTTCAATTTAAGAGTTTTATTGACTTTAATTAAGAAATTAAATGACAAAGATATCTAGAAATATGATTTGAAAATCTTAAGTCATTTGTATGTGTTTAAGGGTCATGGGTTAGCTTGAGTTAGATCCTTAATTGGGTTAGACCTAAGTTTAGATTAATTGGACTAAAAAGAGAACTTAAATCTAATCAACAATTGAGTTAGGTTACATTCTTTTTAGATCTCTCTAATTAGTTAGATTGATTAGTTCATAAATCTAAATGGATTTGTTTTGTTGCTCAATGGTGAGCCCAAGTCTTTAAACTAATCCAATCGAATCTGATGAACCCTTTCCATGGTCTACTTATCTGTAAGATGTGGTCAATCAGAATTGATTGGGTAACTCCATGATTCAAGTTAGCTCATGTCACTTATGGTGAATCAGTATGACTGATTAAGGTACCCATAGACTAATTATTCATGAACTGTTCTACAAGTAAGTAGGAGAATTCTTGATTATAGCTCATGTGTTCTCTTTCATATGTCACACATTAAAAAGAAATCCTCTAAATTATTAGGTCCTTAAAAAGATGAAGTTATGGAGATAACTAAATCTTAGCCTCCCATTAAGTGGATGGTAATGGGTCCAATAGTTGAGTGGTCATTGGCAGACCCAAAGGTCGAATGTTCATCAGACTATTGGAATTGCTAATCCTAATAAGATGGCTCAATGTGACTCTCTTAACGGTAGTCAGATGGGCCGGCCAAAGTTGGGCTAGGCTATTCGTTGGTTAGAAGCATTAAATTTTATCATGTTAATGGTTGGACCTAACTAGGACCTTCAATAGGAGGCCCAAAGGCCGATTAAAGAGCACCCTCGGGCAAAATTAATTACTAGAAGTTACTTGGAGAAGTAATCGGTTAAAGAACCTACCTTTAGATGTGCATGGGTGAGCCAGCCAAAGTCGGGTTCATATATTGTCTATTGGATTCTAGTACCCACTAAGGGATTAAGAATAATTCCTCGGATTGGAGGTAGAGGCTACCAGTCTGAATAAAATATTGGAAGGGCCTTTAGACTAAAGTCCATGTCTTTAGGATAATAATTCATATATAATATTAGGTTTTTAGTTTTCTGTTCAGATAATGTATACCAACTTGTCGCTCCGTTAATTGCTTGATAATGAAAAAACTTAAGGGTCCCAACTTTGATAGCTGGTATCGAAGGCTTAGGATTGTCCTAGAGCATGAACGGACCCTTTATGTGATAATGGATCCAGCACCTAAAGGGACCCTTTATGTGATAATCGGTCAGGGATACTTATCAGAAGTGGCTCTCTGATCGGACCACTGTCCGATGCATAATGTTAGCAGCGATGAACGATGAGTTTAGTCGCAAATTTGAGGAAGCCCAGCCAGAGAAAATTCTTCAAAGTTGAAGGAATCCTTTGGAACACCAGACGATGTTGAGAGGTATAAGGTCTCTTGTGCCATCTGTTGGGTTACGAATGAAAAATCCCAATCTAATTGGAATAAAATTGCAGCGGAAACAAAATAAATTTATAACCCACCAAGAATCACATGCGTTTCATAAAAACCGAAAGAAGGATAAACAAAAATTACCTTTTGTTATTACCTTTTGTTATTACCTTTTTAATCAGTATGTAATCCTTCTGTTCTTGTGTTGGGTTTTCTCGGATCTTCAAAGGTGCTGCCTTTCAGAAAGACGATCACCCTCTACAAGTATCCACACACGAACGGACACCAAAATGGTTTTGAATGCTAGTTCAACCATTCCATTTTTCACAAAAATGAACCCATGTTTTCAACTCTCTATTTTTATCTTTAAGGCAAAAGATATGACGCTTCAAAAGCCCCAATCGACGTGACCTTTCAAATGCCCCAATCGACGTTACCTTTCAAATGCCCCACAGACTCTAAAACGTATATATCGAACATATATACAAGCCTGCTAGGAATTTTGGTTAACTAAGATTTTAATTGATATTTATTTAAAACTCCTTTTAAATAATAACAATTTAAATCCTTTCCTTACAAAATAAGGAATATATATTTTTAACCAAAAAAAACTTTATGGATTATTTCCTTATCCAATAAGAAAATGTAACAATTTAATTACTTGTCACAATTTAAATTACGAATTTAAATTTTCTCAAAATTAAACTCGAATCTAAATGACAACTAATTATTATTTGTAATTTAAAATAATCTCATCATTTTAAATTATATAGAGAGTAACAAATCGTAACCATTATTGTCCGTTCTTAGTGTGCGACCCTATAGGTTCAATTAACGTTGGCAGTAGGCCTAAATCACATTTTGAACCTACAAGTCATAAGCGGCCTCTAGCAAGACATTATGACTACCCAAGTTAAATGAAAAGCTCATGTTCCGAGACAACCTTAAAGTAGCTATTAACATAATCCTTTTGTCACATGATATCTTGATAGAATATAAGGCATGGATAAAGTCAACCTTATATCTCTCTATCTTTAATTTCTCGAAACCCAATTAGACTGACTAAACAAATGATATTGATCTCCATCAATTCATTTGAGCATGGCCATGCATTTCTCAGTCTCAATCATCGAGGGGCCCAGAGATATCTCTCTTATAATAAGAGGGACAAATTCCATCTTAATCACTCACATCTCACTACATGATTCTTATTATGTTCAATCATAATCTTTATAATCATCCGGTTAAAGACAACGTTTGATTATGTCAAAACATAATATTCCTCATGTTGAGAACTATGGCAATCTCAGGTCTAAGGATTTAATGACACAACTACTAGAGATTAACTTATGACTTTGATCCATGTATTAATCTCAAGGCGGGTCTTGTCCAATATTTGTTCTCAACAAATACATATAAATTTGATTTGTATCTCATACACATATTCATCCCATGAATATCAATCAAATTTCATACTAATCTTAATTTATTGTTATTCCCACAACAATAACCGATTAGGGACATTTAGAATAATTCATAATATTATTCAAGGACATTATTATATAATAAACATGCAAATTATGATAATAGTAAATGTTCATAAATATTCAAAATACCATGTCCATACAATAGGCCTAGGGCACTATTACTAACAATCTCCCACTTGCACTAGGCCCACTCATCAATGTATCTAATACCTATGAACCTAGCATGACGATCATGCTTTGCTTGTGGTAGAGGCTTAGTCAATGGATCAGCAACATTGTCATCTGTTGGAACTCTGCATATTTTTACGTCACCTCTCTCAATGATTTCTCGAATGAGATGATAACGCCTAAGAATGTGTTTGGATCGCTGATGTGACCTAGGTTCTTTTGCTTGTGCGATAGCACCATTATTGTCACAATAAACATCAACAGGATTTGTGATGCTAGGAACCACTCCAAGGTCAGTAATGAACTTCTTGATCCAAACTGCTTCCTTTGCTGCATCAGATGCTGCTATGTATTCAGCTTCAGTTGTAGAATCAGCAACAGTGCTTTGCTTCGAACTCTTCCAGCTAACAGCACCACCATTTAAACAAAACACATATCCTGACTGCGATCGGAAATCATCTTTGTCAGATTGAAAGCTTGCATCTGTGTAACCACTTACAACTAGATCATCTTCCAATCCGCCATACACCAAGAACATATCTTTAGATCTTCTCAGATACTTAAGAATGTTCTTGACCGCCGTCCAGTGACTCTCACCGGGATCTGACTGGTATCTACTCGTTATGCTTAAAGCATAAGAGACATCTGGTCTAGTGCACAACATAGCATACATGATAGATCCTATTGCTGAAGCATAAGGAATCTTACTCATGCGCTCTCGCTCATCTTTTGTGTTAGGACACTGAGATTTGCTAAGTGTAATACCATGAGACATAGGCAAGTATCCTCTCTTGGAATCTTGCATACTGAACCTTTTCAGTACTTTGTCTATGTAAGTACTTTGACTTAGACCAATCAGCCTCTTAGATCTATCTCTATAGATCTTTATCCCTAGGATATAGGCAGCTTCACCTAAGTCTTTCATTGAGAAACATTTCCCTAACCAAGACTTGACACTCTGCAAGGTAGGGATATCATTCCCAATGAGTAAAATGTCATCAACATATAGGACCAGAAATACAATGGCGCTCCCACTAACTTTCTTGTAAACACAAGGTTCATCTTCATTTTTGATAAATCCAAACTCTTTGACTGATTCATCAAAACGAAGATTCCAACTCCGAGAAGCCTGCTTCAAACCATAAATGGATCTTTGAAGCTTGCATACTTTACTAGAATTCTCAGGTTGTACAAAACCCTCAGGTTGTGTCATGTACACATCCTCAAGTAAGTTTCCATTAAGAAACGCTTTTTAACATCCATTTGCCAAATCTCATAGTCATAATATGCAGCAATGGCAATAAGAATTCTAATAGACTTAAGCATGGCTACAGGTGAAAAAGTTTCATCATAGTCTATACCATGAGTTTGTTTGAAACCTTTTGCAACTAGCCTTGCTTTGTAAGTATGCACTTTACCATCCATGTCAGTTTTCTTTTTGAAAACCCATTTGCACCCAATAGTCTTTGTACCTTCAGGTGGCTCAATCAAGGTCCATACCTGATTATCATACATGGATTGGATTTCAGACTTCATGGCCTCTAACCATTTCTCAGAGTCTGGATCTAACATAGCCTCTTGATAGGTAGTAGGTTCATTTTGATCCACTAACAATACATCATGATTATCAGTCACAAGAAATCCATATCTCTCGGGCTCATGACGTATCCTATCAGATCTACGTAACTTTTGTGCTACAGGTGGTGTGTCAACAGTGGTTTGTTGACTTTGAGCATCCACAGGCGGTTCAATGTTATCTTGTGGTTCTCGAATCTCTTCGATTTGTACCTTGCTCCCACTGGTTCCTTTAGAAATAAATTCCCTTTCTAGAAAGACACCATTCCGAGCAACAAACACTTTGTTCTCAATGGGATTGTAAAAGTAGTATCCTTTAGTCTCTTTAGGATATCCCACAAAAAAATATTTATCAGACTTGGGTTCCAGCTTATTTGAAACTTGACGTTTTACATAAGCTTCACAACCCCAAATCTTAAGAAAAGACAAACTGGGCTTTTTACCATTCCACATCTCATATGGCGTCTTTTCAACCGCTTTGGTTGGAACTCGATTTAGTGTGAACGCAGCTGTGGCAAGTGCATAACCCCAAAAGGTAAGTGGAAGATCTGTTAGACTCATCATAGATCGAACCATATCTAATAAGGTTCGATTCCTTCTTTCAGACACACCATTCCATTGCGGTGTTCCAGGAGGAGTTAGCTGTGGAATGATTCCACAACTTCTAAGATGGTCATAAAAATCTTGGCTCAAATATTCTCCACCTCGATCAGATCGAAGTGCCTTGATTGTCTTGCCAAGTTGGTTTTGTACTTCATATTGAAAAGATTTAAACATTTCAAATGATTCAGATTTGTGTCTCATCAAGTAGACATAACCATATCTACTGAAGTCATCAGTAAATGTAATGAAGTACTTGTAACCTCCTATGGCTTCTGAACTTAATGGTCCACATACATCTGTATGTATTAGGCCCAATAATTCATTGGCCCTTTCACTGTGTCCAGTAAAGGGATCCTTTGTCATCTTACCCAATAGACAAGATTCACATGTATCATATGATTCAAAATCAAATGAGTTCAAAAGTCCATCTTGATGGAGTTTTGATATGCGTTTCTCATTTATATGGCCAAGGCGACAATGCCAAAGATAGGTTGAATTTAAGTCATTGGACTTAACTTTCTTAGTAGTTATGTTATAGACAGAAGAATTGTTGGATTTTTGAAGATTCAAAACATAAAGACCATCTAGTAATTCGGCATTTGCATAGAACATGTCTTTATGATAAATGGAGCAATTATTATTCTCAATAATAAAAGAAAAACCATCATTATCCAAACAAGAAACTGAAATAATATTCCTACACATTGTAGGAACATAATAGCAATTGTTCAAAACTAACAAAAGCCCACTGGGCAAAGAAAGTTCATAACTTCCTACAGCTAAAGCAGCAACTTTTGCTCCATTGCCTACTCGAAGATCAACTTCGCCCTTCTTCAGTTGTCTACTCCTTTTGAGCCCCTGCACATTTGTGCAAATGTGAGATCCACATCCAGTATCTAATACCCAGGAACTAGAAGGAGAGAAATTAATCTCTATAACATAAATACCTGAAGAACCGGTCTCACCAGTCTTCTTCTTCTTCTTTAGATCCTCCAAATACAGCTTGCAGTTTCTCTTCCAATGACCAGGTTCATTGCAAAAGAAACAGACACCCTCCTTTGGGGCTTTAGCCTTGGGTTTAGGATTGGGCTTGGGTTGAGCATTGGACTTTCCAGCCCTTCCCTTACCCTTTCCTTTTCTTTTCTTCATAAGGCCCTTTCCCTTTTGAACCATCAGAATATGGCCAGGCTTGGACTTAATATTCTGTTCAGCAGTTTTAAGCATCGTATGCAGCTCAGAAATTGATTTGTCCATTTCATTCATGTTATAGTTCATGATAAACTGATCATAACTATCAGGAAGTGAATTTAGGATCAAATCTGTTGCCAACTCTTGGCTCATTGGAAATCCAAGCCTATCAAGGTGCTCAATATAGCCTTTCATTTTCAACACATGAGCGCTAACTGAAGCACCCTCAGCCATTTTACAAGAGTGCAATGCCTTGGTAGTATCATACCTTTCTTGCCTTGCTTGTTGCTGGAACATTTCCTTTAGATTGACAATCATATCATAAGTTTCCATGTTTTCCAAATCTTTCTGAAGTTCAGAACTCATGGTAGCTAGCATCAAGCATGCAACATCAATAGAGTCATTATGATGCTTCTCATAAGCATTCTTTTCAGCTCTAGAAGCATTATCGGCTGGTTCTTCAGGGTGAGGTTGATCCAGGACATAAAGCTTCCTTTCTTGTTTGAGAACAATTCTCAAATTTTGAAACCAGTCAAGGAAATTAGTCCCAGTAAGTTTGTCCTTCGCAAGGATTGATCGCAGTGACATAGTAGAATTGTTATCATTGTTGGCCATCTACAATAAATGCAAAGTTCGTTAAGTATTTTGATTATGAAAAACTCCCACTAAATTAACAACCCTCAATGATAAAATCATATTAATTTAGTGAGCTAAGATCCATATTTATACTCAACTTTAAGTCAGCTTTGGCATGACGCTTAAAATTAAGTTTTTTAGGTAGGTAACTCTTACCAATTGCAACTCATGCAACTCTTAGAAATTTATGGGATTATGACATCATATGTCTCGGCATGTTTAAATCCCATCTCATGCCATTAGGCCCAAAACCGTTTTGATAACCTAATTAAGTTAAACCATTTTTAAACATATGGGTAGCACCATTACCCATCTTGCCTCACTAATGTAACCCAATGTACTTCTACTTTGGTAGAACCCACATTAAGGTGATAAAAGCCTTGACAAGTGTTCAAATATGGATGGCATGTCAACTTAAGATTTTATGTGAGGGATCTAGATAGATTAACAGATCTCATCATGCATTTAGTATCACATACTCATTGATATCATACATAGCATCACATACTTATGAAACATCATACATAGCATCTCATACATGTATATAATAAACATGTCATAGTATGACCTTATCAAGATTGATCTTCATAAGCCAATATGAAGATCAATGGTCAATCCTAGGTAATAATGAGCAACACCATAATGTCTACTTGACCATCATCATGTGCATAGACACCTAGCTCCTCTATCACCATGGTTGGATTGCAGGATTTTAAATGGTTTGCTTTGTCTTCTTGCTTTATTACAATAAATAAACAAATACTACTAAAAGTAAAAGAAAAATTATAATGAAACAAAATAGCACGCAGGCCATATATATGATAATTACAACCCTTGTAAAAGAATAATAAAAACCTGCCAATCATATTGGTCACAAGGCCATACCATGCACCATACAAAGCAAAGCAACACACCATGCAAAATATATCATGTTATCATATAGCATATACATATTGCATTAAAGAAAATAGGCGTGTTTTTAAAACCAATTAAATTTACAAGGCGCTCTGATTAGGTAGTACTGCGGTTCCTAAAATTTGGAGATACAATAAAGTTTCATCCTAAAATTTGATTTTATTGATCTCATCAATAAATTTAAGGCTCACATCCGCACCACCATAAACAGCAATTGATAAATCCTTATTGATATGTGAATTCAGTTCATGTATTAATCTAATTAAGACATCACCGAAATCATATATCAAGATATTAAACACTTTAATTGCAATATCCCATTCGGATTTTTAATCATATTAACGAATCCTTACAGGAAACAGATTCATCAATTAACACCTTAGAAAACCTATTATCTATGTCGTTCGTGCAAACACTAATATCATATATATATACAAGAACGCAAACCATGCCAAGATCATATACATCTCATACATACAATCAAACATGGCAGTTTCGATTTTTATGAAAACGCAAGAGGCTCTGATACCACTGTTGGGTTACGGAATGAAAAATCCCAATCTAATTGGAATAAAATTGCAGCGGAAACAAAATAAATTTATAACCCACCAAGAATCACATGCGTTTCATAAAAACCGAAAGAAGGATAAACAAAAATTATTTTTATTACCTTTTGTTATTACCTTTTTAATCAGTATGTAATCCTTCTGTTCTTGTGTTGGGTTTTCTCGGATCTTCAAAGGTGCTGCCTTTCAGAAAGACGATCACCCTCTACAAGTATCCACACACGAACGGACACCAAAATGGTTTTGAATGCTAGTTCAACCATTCCATTTTTCACAAAAATGAACCCTATTTTCAACTCTCTATTTTTTCATCTTTAAGGCAAAAGATATGACGCTTCAAAAGCCCCAATCGACGTGACCTTTCAAATGCCCCAATCGACGTGACCTTTCAAATGCCCCAATCGACGTTACCTTTCAAATGCCCCACAGACTCTAAAACGTATATATCGAACATATATACAAGCCTGCTAGGAATTTTGGTTAACTAAGATTTTAATTGATATTTATTTAAAACTCCTTTTAAATAATAACAATTTAAATCCTTTCCTTACAAAATAAGGAATATATATTTTTAACCAAAAAAAACTTTATGGATTATTTCCTTATCCAATAAGAAAATGTAACAATTTAATTACTTGTCACAATTTAAATTACGAATTTAAATTTTCTCAAAATTAAACTCGAATCTAAATGACAACTAATTATTATTTGTAATTTAAAATAATCTCATCATTTTAAATTATATAGAGAGTAACAAATCGTAACCATTATTGTCCGTTCTTAGTGTGCGACCCTATAGGTTCAATTAACGTTGGCAGTAGGCCTAAATCACATTTTGAACCTACAAGTCATAAGCGGCCTCTAGCAAGACATTATGACTACCCAAGTTAAATGAAAAGCTCATGTTCCGAGACAACCTTAAAGTAGCTATTAACATAATCCTTTTGTCACATGATATCTTGATAGAATATAAGGCATGGATAAGTCAACCTTATATCTCTCTATCTTTAATTTCTCGAAACCCAATTAGACTGACTAAACAAATGATATTGATCTCCATCAATTCATTTGAGCATGGCCATGCATTTCTCAGTCTCAATCATCGAGGGGCCCAGAGATATCTCTCTTATAATAAGAGGGACAAATTCCATCTTAATCACTCACATCTCACTACATGATTCTTATTATGTTCAATCATAATCTTTATAATCATCCGGTTAAAGACAACGTTTGATTATGTCAAAACATAATATTCCTCATGTTGAGAACTATGGCAATCTCAGGTCTAAGGATTTAATGACACAACTACTAGAGATTAACTTATGACTTTGATCCATGTATTAATCTCAAGGCGGGTCTTGTCCAATATTTGTTCTCAACAAATACATATAAATTTGATTTGTATCTCATACACATATTCATCCCATGAATATCAATCAAATTTCATACTAATCTTAATTTATTGTTATTCCCACAACAATAACCGATTAGGGACATTTAGAATAATTCATAATATTATTCAAGGACATTATTATATAATAAATATGCAAATTATGATAATAGTAAATGTTCATAAATATTCAAAATACCATGTCCATACAATAGGCCTAGGGCACTATTACTAACACCATCTACAACACGCGGATGTGTGATGGAGCCTCAGTCACTGATCATGCATTGTACATGATCGAGATGATTGAACGCTTAGGCAAACTCGGTTGTCCCTTTCATGAACAACTTGGAAAAGATGCAATACTGAACTCCCTGCTTTCTTCCTATCTTGACTTTCTCGATCATTATAGAATGAATAAGCCTACTGTAAACTACCATGGTTTACTTGGTTTACTACAAACTTATGAGAAAGATCACCAGCTCGATAAAGGGTTGATGAATTTAGTGGGAGGTTCTTTGGGAGGTCGTCGTCCCTTTAAGAAAGGAAAAAGAAAAACAAAAGGAAGAAGGTGCAAAATGCTGGAACCAATCAGGCTAAAAAGGTTAAAGCTGATTAGAGTAAGGCAGAGTGCTTCTTTTGCAAGAAGCAGGGTCATTGAAAAGGGAACTGTCCCCTTTATATTGCATCCCTTGATCCGAACAGGTCCAAGAAGAGGAAGCGGCAAGGAAATGCTGAACAAGGTATATATATGATAACACCTTGTAATTTCTCTATCTATGATACTACTAATTGAGTATTGGATACCGAAAGTCCAATTCATATATGCAATTTCTTGCAGGGGCTTCAAGTTAGTAGAAGTTTCGAGGATGGTGAGAGATTCTTAAACGTGAAAAATGGAAGCCAAGTTCCAATCCTGGTGTTGGGAGTCATCAAACTTGTTTTTGAGTCTTGTACAATCATTTTAAATGAATGTCATTATTGTCCATCTTTCATTTTAAATGTCATTTCTGTAGGTCAATTGGCCATGTCTGGTTATGAACTATCAATAAAGAATGACATTTACAAAATCATTATGAATTGTTCTGTTGTGATGAATGGATATATGAATAATGGTATATATGTACTATCGCAATCTGTTAGTGTAATGTATACATCTAGCAAATGCCCTAGGATAAACGATATCTGTAATGCTTACCTTTGGCACTGCCGGCTAGGTCATATTAACAAGAACAGGATAAACAGGTTGAGACAAGAAGATCTACTTGAGGTTAATGATTTCGAATCATTACCAACCTGTGAATCTTGTCTTATGGGTAAAATGACAAAATCATCTTTTAGTGGAAAAGGTGAATGAAAAAAATGAAATTCTAAGTCTGGTATATACCGATGTATGCGGACCTATGAATGTCAGTGCCAGGGATGGGTATAATTATTTCATTACATTTACAAACGATTTCTTGAGGTATGGTTATATATTCTTGATGAGACATAAGTCTGAATCATTGAAATGTTTAGACGATATCGTAATGGAGTAGAAAAATAAACTGGAAAGTTTATCAAAACCCTTCGATCAGGTTGAGGTGGTGAATATCTTCCAATGAGTTTCTAACATATCTTGAGAAGAATGGGATTCTCTCTCAATGGACACCTCCAGGGACACCTCAGTTAAATGGAGTGCCTGAAAGGAGAAATCAAACCCTGTTAGACATGGTTCGGTCCATGATGGGCTTTGCATCTCTGCCGATCTCCTTTTGGGGTTATGCTTTAGAGTCAGCTTGTTATTTTTTAAATAGGATCCCAACTAAGTCCGTTAACAAAACACCATATGAGATATGGACTGGGCATAAGCCGATACTCTCACACCTTCGGGTCTGGGGCTGCCCGGCTTATGTTAAATGTGTGGAAACATATAAGCTTGGACCTAAGTCTGATCGGTGCCTATTTGTAGGATATTCAAAAGAGATTAAGGGTATTACTTTTACTTGCCTGAAGAACAAAAGTTGTTCGTCAGTCTTAGGGCTATCTTTTTAGAAAAGAGTTCCTTGGTGAAGGAACTGGAGCTACTAAGATTGAACTTAGTGAAGTTCAATAAGGAGAAAAACTAATACACTTAAGGGACAATACAGAAACGGATTTGATTAGATCAAACCCATAGCCTATACAAGAACCATTAAGGAGATCTAGTAGGGTACTCCATTAACCGGACAGATACTATAGTTTCTTGGTCCGGGACGACGATCCTATTGATCTCGACGAGAACAATGAGGATCCGATCACCTATATGGATGCAATGCAGAGGTTTGACTCTGAAAAATGGCTAGAAGCCATGAAATCTGATATAAAGTCTATGGAAATCAACAATGTATGGACATTGGTTGATCCATCCGAGGGGATAAAACCCGTTGGGTACAAATGGATTTTCAAACAATAAATTGGCTTGACATTTAGA
The DNA here is from genome assembly GCA_900491605.1 of Calamus simplicifolius. NCBI lineage: Eukaryota > Viridiplantae > Streptophyta > Magnoliopsida > Arecales > Arecaceae > Calamus > Calamus simplicifolius. The sequence continues at coordinate 9,735 of UESW01004219.1, read as the reverse complement.
TCGTGGATCAATTGATTCGATCGAATAAATCAGTTTGATCAAATCGAATGATGTTATAATTAATTTTAATTTAATAATATAAAAAATAATAAAATATTAATATTAATCTAAATAAAAAATTTAGATTTTTTAAAAAAAATTAATTTTAATTTTATTTATCAAAACTAAAAATTTAAAAATTAGAACTGAATTGATTCTTTAGAATCTGATTGATTTAACATATATATTTTTTAATTTTATAAAATTATATAAAAATTAATTTTTATATAATAAAATTAAATCAAACTGATGATCAATTTTCAATTGAACCGGTATGTTCAGTTGATTTGGTTAGATTTTCATTACGAGTAACTTAGTGGTATTTGGCTGGATATACCACTTAAATCATTGCAAAGTCCAATCTTCACGTCATAAAGCCTAGTTGTCCTTGAAAAACCAATCGCTCTTCCAAATGGATGACACAAGGCATTTTTTTTTTATGGCAACAAGGACTTCCTGACTCGGTGATGTGGAGTTTCATTCAAACCCTTTGTTTGTTTTTGAGTTTTTTTTAGTAGTTATCCAAACCCGTCTAGATAATTTACCAAAACTAGTGGCGGTGTATCTATGGTCAGTCTATTTGGCCCGTACGTTTTTCTAAGAAACCCTTCACGTCACTTAAAAATAATGATATATTTATTCTTAAAAATTTTAGATCAAAATAACCCTTCTTCCCCTCTCGATCATCTGTTGCCTTTTCTTTTTTCTTCGTTCCCTTCCCCTTCAAACAGCCTCGCGCCAGCCTCATCCGTCATCTTTTTTTTTTTTTTCTCGGTTCCCTCCCCCTTCAAACAGCCCAGCACCATCCCCTCCCCCCTTCCTGCCCCTTTCCTATTTTCCTCACTTGAATCATCATCGTTCATTTTTTTTCTTTGTTCGTGCATTGTTCGGCCCTGTGTAACCGAACAACTAAACTCTGTTCGGCCCCACAGGACCGAACAATGTTAACATGTTCGGCCCTAGTGGGCCGAACAGCTTTCTTCTGTTCGGCCTACCATGTCGAACAACAATCTTCTATAATTATAATATATAGAAGATTACTGTTCGATCTGGTGGACCAAACAGAAGAAAGCTGTTTGGCCCACCAGGGCCGAACATGTTAACATTGTTCGGTCCTGTGGGGCCGAACAGAGTTTAGTTGTTCGGCCACACAGACCGAACAACGCACGAATAGAGAAAAGAAAAGGATGACGAATGATCTGAGTGAGGAAGGCGGGGGAAGGGGCAAGGAAGGAGGGAGGGACTGGCGGAGGGCTGTTTGAAGGAGAAAATTAAGAAAAATTAAATAAATAAATGACGGATCAAAAAAATTAAACGACGAGTGATCCGTGTGAGAAAAGTGAGAGAGGGAGAGGGGAAGAAGTAGTTTAGGTATTTCTTAAATTAAAAAAAGGTTAGTAAGTAATTTTGAGGGATTATTTAGTAAAAAAAAAAATTAAATGAGAGGCTTCTTAGCAAAATATGTGGGACAAATAGACTGACCCTGTATCTACGCGTTGGATAAGTTGCCCGCAACACAAGGTAGGTCAACTCCAGAAGCTATTAGCGTCAACTCTGGAAGTCAAGTGGATGAGTCACATCCAAACTTTAATCCACTTTATCCCAAGATGATTTTACTTTGTGAAAGTCTTCTTACATTACATTTAGTCCGATTTTAGCTCTGATTCCACGGGTCTGATACAAATAACATATCCAGTAACAAAATACATTAAAAATAATTTCCTAAGAAAGTCACAAGCCAAACCTTGGAACATGCCCGCAAAGTGAAGAGGATACATGTTATCTAAGAAGGTGTCACAGAAGTTGCTAGCCTTTTAAATTGCTAGAAAAAACTTTTGTGCATCAGATGCTATGCACATCGTGTGCATTATGTTCAACGATTGGCGGATGATGCTTATGTATATATTAAAAATAAATTTATTCTTAATATATTAATCATACGTTAATCATCGAATGCAATGTAGCTTATACCATAATTGATACAATAAAACTTTTTTAAATTATTCTTTTTAATGGATCGAAATTGTCAAGTAAAAATTGTTCATCAAAGTGGTGTGATATTGTTACATTAGTGTGAAGCGGCAAAGTCGAGGTAAGTTGGACACAAAAGAAATATGATGACGTTCGATCACCTCTTCTGGACGTCGAGAACGGAGGCTCTCCTTCTTCATCAGGTTACCTGCAAAGAAGTCCCAAGACCGGAGAAGGTTCTCCGGTGGGACCCTCCGACGCCCTAGTCAGTGACTGAGGTCATAGCAGAGAAGGAGCTCGAGAGAGCTCTTGAGAAGAGAGAGATCTCGGAAGAATTGGATTCTTCTTCTGAGAATTAGGGCATCAAGTGTGTAAACTTGCGTTACCTGGTTCTCGATGTAATTTACCCTTTTATAGGGGGTGACGCTGGCACGATCACGTGGGTCTACGTGAGTCAGGGCGCATGCTGAGCCCTTGCACGAATCTGGGCTGGTTAGCGAGCGACGTCCCATCAGCCGGCGGGGCTGTCGGGCGGCACGCATCAACGCTGTCGAGCGGCGCTGTCGGGTGGCGCGTCTGGTGTTGTCGGGCGGTGCGCATCAGAGAGGCGGTTTCTTGAACCGCTGGGACCGATTTGGCGGGAACTGGGGAATCCAGTTTAATCAGGGCCGAGCCGGATCGACCCGAGATGACTGGGGCCAATCCCGCTGGCAAGGCAGTGCCGGGGCGGGGCCGACTGGACGGAATTGGAGACGCCGGGGCCGAGTCGGGCTGGCCTGGGATGGCCTTGGCTGACTCGGTGGAGCAGGAGACGCTGGGGCCGAGTCGGGCCGGCCTAGGATGGCCTTGGCCGACTCGGCGGAGCTGGAGATGCCGGGGCCGAGTCGGGCCGGTCGGGTATGGCGTTGGCCGACTCGGTGGAGCTGGAGACGCCGGGGCCGAGTCGGGCCGGCCGGGGATGGCCTTGGCCGACTCGGCGGAGCTGGAGACGCCGGGCCGAGTCGGGCCGGCCGGGGATGGCCTCGGCCGACTCGGCAGGGCTGGAGACGTCGGGGCCGAGTCGGGCCGGCCGGGGATGGCCTCGGCCGACTGGGCGGAGCTGGAGACGCTGGGGCCGAGTCGGGCCGGCCTGGGATGGCCTTGGTCGACTCGGCGGAGATGGAGACGCCGGGGCCGAGTCGGGCCGGCCTGGGATGGCCTTGGTCGACTCGACGGAGCTGGAGACGCCGGGGCCGAGTCGGGCCGGCCGGGTATGGCGTTGGCCGACTCGGTGGAGCTGGAGACGTCGGGGCCGAGTCGGGCCGGCCCGGGATGGCCTTGGCCGACTCGGCCAAGCTCGAGACGCCGGGGCCGAGTCGAGCCGACCGGGGATGGCCTCGGCCGACTCGACGGAGCTGGAGACGTCGGGGCCGAGTCGGGCCGGCCGGGGATGGCCTCGGCCGACTCGGCGGGGCTGGAGACGCCGGGGCCGAGTCGGGCCGGCCTGGGATGGCCTTGGCCGACTCGGTGGAACTGGAGACGTCGGGGCCAAGTCGGGCCGGCCGGGATGGCCTTGGCCGACTCGACTGAACTGGAGACACCAGGGCCGAGTCGGACTGGCCGGGGATGGCCTTGGCCGACTCGGCGGGGCTGGAGACGTTGGGGCCGAGTTGGGCCAGCCGGGGATGGCCTTGGCCGACTCGGCGGAGCTGGAGATGCCGGGGCCGAGTCGAGCCAGCCGGGGATGGCCTTGGCTGACTCGGCGGGGCTGGAGACGCCGGGTCCGAGTCGGGCCGGCCTGGGAACGTGCCGGGGCCGCCTGGCTAGGAGAGGCCCGGGCCGGCTGGGAACGTGCCGGGGCTGCCTGGCTAGGAGAGGCCGGGGCCGGCTGGGAACGTGCCGGTGCCGCCTGGCTTGGAGAGGCCGGGGCCGGCTGGGAATGTGCCGGGGCCGCCTGGCTTGGAGAGGCCGGGGCCGGCTGGGAACATGCCGGGGCCGCATAGCTTGGAGAGGCCGGGGCTGGCTGGGAACGTGCCGGGGCCGCCTGGCTAGGAGAGGCCGGGGCCGGCTGGGAACGAGCCGGGGCCGCCTAGCTTGGGGAGGCCGGGGCCAGCTAGGAACCGGGGCCGTAGGGTGTCAGCCTTTGGGGCCGTCGGTCTTGGAGGTGTCGGCCATTGGGGCCGTCGGGTGTCGGCCTTTGAGGCCGTCCGAAAAAATTTTATTTTTCATGGGGTTAACTGGCCACATCAAATGCCCCCCATACTCCTTGAGCTTGCGTGCCTCGCATCGGCTAAGCGAAAGGAGTGTAGAACTTTTACCTTGGCACCTTGCGCTGCCTTGGATGGGCGTCTGCGTGCCTTCTTTGGCTAGCTGAGGGCGGCTAGTAATCCTTTCCCAATGCGGGGTCTGGGAGTGAACCCCGGATGGTGACCTGAGAGCTGGGAGTCGTCAGGTTCCTTTTGAACCGCCTCGGGGATGTGGAACCTCTGCGAGGGGCGACTCAGCCGGGTACGGAGCCTTTAGGGTCTTAACCTACTTGGGGGCACCGGCATGCCGGGGCCGAGTGGTGTCCCATGGGCCGCGATGCCAGTGAGCTCCTTTTGAACCAGCTTGGGGGTTTGTGTGCTGCCCAAGTGGCGACTCAACCGGGTATGGAGCCTTTAGGGTCTTAATCGACTCGGGGGCACCGCCGTGCCGGGGCCGAGTGGTGTCCCGTGGGCCGAAATGCCAGTGAGCTCCTTTTGAACCAGCTTGGGGGTTTGTGTGCCGCTCAAGTGGTGACTCAACCGGGTACGGAGCCTTTAGGGTCTTAACCGACTCGGAGGCACCGCCGTGCCGGGGCCGAGTGGTGTCCCGTGGGCCCCGATGCCAGTGAGCTCCTTTTGAACCAGCTTGGGGGTTTGTGTGCCGCCCAAGTGATGACTCAACCGGGTACAGAGCCTTTAGGGTCTTAACCGACTCGGGGGCACCGCCGTGCCGGGGCCGAGTGGTGTCCCGTGGGCCGCAATGCCAGTGAGCTCCTTCTGAACCAGCTTGGGGGTTTGTGTGCCGCCCAAATGGCGACTCAACCGGGTACGGAGCCTTTAGAGTCTTAACCGACTCGGGGGCCCGCCGTGCCGGGGCTGAGTGGTGTCCCGTGGGCCGCGATGCCAGTGAGCTCCTTTTGAACCAGCTTGGGGGTTTGTGTGCTGCCCAAGTGGCGATTCAACTGGGTACGGAGCCTTTAGGGTCTTAACCGACTCGGGGGCACCGCCGTGCCGGGGCCGAGTGGTGTCCCATGGGCCGTGATGCCAGTGAGCTCCTTTTGAACCAGCTTGAGGGTTTGTGTGCCGCCCAAGTGGCGACTCAATCGGGTACAGAGCTTTTAGGGTCTTAACCGACTCGGGGGCACCGCCGTGCCGGGGCTGAGTGGTGTCCCGTGGGCCACGATGCCAGTGAGCTCCTTTTGAAAGACTTAAGGGAGGACAAGCTGTGTCGTCAGAAGGGGCCCTTTTTAATGTTTATGCTTTGGGGAGTACATCATTGGTAATACCGACGGAGGTTGTCCGCATTCCAGGTACGCGGAATGGGCTTCCCGTCAAGCTCTTCTAGTTTGTATGCCCCCCGGTGGAACGCCTCGGCGATGCGGTAGGGACCTTCCCAGTTGGGGGATAGCTTGCCCCCCTCGGTAGGCTTTGATACCTCAGCCTTTCGTAGCACCAAGTCTCCGCGGTGAAAAACCTTGGGACGAACCCGGGCATTGTAGTACTTAGCCGCTTGCTGGCGAAAGGTCGCCATGCGCAGTCTCGCTCTGTCATGTGCCTCGTCGATGAAGTCTAGGTTGGCCCAATCAGCGCGGAGTTGCCTTCCTCACTGAAAGACTCCACACGTGGACTGGGCAATCCAATCTCGATGGGGATGACGGCCTCGGATCCGAAGGAGAGGCTGAAAGGAGTTTCACCCGTCGGGGCTCTGGGCGTTGTGTGGTAGGCCCATATCACACTGGGGAGCTCTTCTACCAGCGTCCCTTGGAACTGTCTAGGCGAGTCCTGAGCCCTCTGAGGATGGTGCGGTTCATGACCTCAGCCTCCCCATTGGTCTGGGGGTGGCCGACGGAGGTGAATCGGTGGTGAATGCCTAGCTCCTCGCAGAAGGCTTTGAATGCCTCGTTGTTGAATTGGCGGCCGTTGTCCGTAACGAGGGTGTGAGGCAAGCCAAAGCGGCATATGATCGACTTCCAGAAGAAAGCCTTAACTTTGCTCTCAGTGATTTTGGCCAACGCCTCGACCTCGACCCACTTGGTGAAATAGTCGATGGCGACCAACAAGAATCTCCGCTGCCCTGAAGCTGGGGGGAACGGTCCAAGGATGTCCATTCCCCACTGAGCGAAGGGCCACGGAGCCGAGAGTGGGCTCAGCGGGGCAGGCGGCTGACGTTGGATGTGCGCGTGGCGCTGGCAGCCGTCACACCTTTGAACTAGCTTGGCCACGTCCTCCTTCATAGTGAGCCAGAAGTACCCCTGACGGAGAGCCTTCTGGGCTAAGGATCTGCCCCCCAGATGGTTCCCGCAAATGCCCTCGTGGATTTCTCTGAGGATGTAGTCGGCATCGGCAGGGCCTACGCACTTAAGCAACGGGTAGGAGAATGATCTTCTGTATAGGCACCCGTCGAGGAGGATGAACTTGGAGGCCCTCCACTTGAGCAATCTGGCTTCGTTGCGGTCGTCAGGGAGGGTGCCATCGGTGAGGTAGCGGACATAGGTGTCTATCCACGTAGGTTCCGGGGTGAGCGGGAGGACTTCCTCCCGTCCTCTATACTGGGCCTTTCTAGATATTCAATGTAGGCGTCCCTTGTCAAGCCGTCAGCGGAGGTAGCCAGTCGAGAGAGGATGTCGGCCTTTGCATTTTCACTTCGGGGGATGTAACTGATGCTGAAGTAGGGCAGTGAGGAGGTCAAGAGTTGAACCTTTTTCAGATATTGCGCCATAACGGGGTTGCGCACCTCATACTCTCCGTTGATTTGCCCGGAGACGAGTTGCGAGTCCGTGTAGGCTCTGAGGTGCTTTGCTCCAACCTCCTGGGCTAACCTCAACCCGGCCAGCAGGGCTTCGTACTTCACCTGGTTGTTGGTGGCTTCAAAAAGAAATCTCAGGGCGCACTCGGTTTTTTCTCCTTCCGGCCCGGCAAGAATGAGGCCGGCGCCGCTCCATTGAGAATTCGATGCGCCGTCCACATGGAGGATCCAGGTCTCTCCATCACCTCTCGGCTCGGGCTTGGGCTGCTCCCCAGGAACCTCATTGAGATCCTCTTCCGCCCAAGTGCACTCGACCAGGAAGTCGGCCAGGACCTGGGACTTTAAGGCCGGTCGCGCTTGGAAAGAGACGTCGAATTCTCCTAGCTTGATGGCCCACTTGGCGAGTCGACCCAAAGTATCCGGACGGGCCAGGATGGCCCAGAGAGGCTGGTCCGTGAGCACCATGATAGGATGGGCTTGGAAGTACAAGCGGAGACGCCGGGCAGAGACTATCAAGGCGAAAATGACTTTCTGTTTTGGAATACCTGACCTCGGCGTCGTGTAGGACCTTGCTCACGTAGTAGACAGGCCTTTGGGTTCCGTCAGCGTCAAGGTGCACCAGGACTGAGCTGACGGCTTCTGAGGAGGCGGCTAAGTAAAGGAAAAGGCACTCCCCGTCTCTCGGCTTGGAGAGGAGCGGTGGGGAGGACAGGAATACCTTTAAGCCGTCAAAAGCTTCCTGGCAGTCGTCCGTCCATGCAAAACCATTCACCTTCCGCAGGGCCTTGAAGAAAGGCAAGCACCTCTCCGCCGATCTGGAGAGGAAACGACTCAGAGCCGCTATCCTTCCCGTTAGCAGTTGCACTTCTTTCTTGTTGGACGGCGGCCTCATGTCGAGTATGGCACTGATCTTCTCTGGTTCGCCTTGATTCCGCGCTGGGTCACCATAAACCCAGAAATTTACCTGCCGTGACCCCAAAAGCACACTTCTTGGGGTTCAGGTTGACTTGGAAGCGACGGAGGTTGTTAAAAGTTTCTTCCAGGTCGGAGATGCGGTCGGTGGTACGGGTGCTCTTTGTCAGCATGTCGTCCACATAAACTTCCATGTTCCGGCCGAGCTGGTCCTGGAATACCTTGTTCATCATCCTTTGATATGTCGCTCCTGCATTCTTGAGGCCGAAAGGCATCACTTGTAACAGTAAATGCCTTTCTCCGTCACGAAGGAGGTGTGCTCCTCGTCGCCGGGGTCCATCCTTATCTGATTGTATCCGGAGAAGGCGTCCATGAAGCTGAGAAGCTCGTGACCAGAGGTGGAATCGACCAGCTGATCGATTCTCGGCAAGGGAAAGCTATCTTTTGGGCACGCCTTGTTGAGGTCGGTGAAGTCTATACAGATCCTCCAGGTCCCGTTTGCCTTGCGCACCATGACTACGTTGGCCAGCCAGCTTGGGTAGTGCGCCTCTCGGATGTGGCCGGCGCTGATCAGCTTGTTGACTTCTTCATCAATCGCCCTTTGTCGGTCAGGGGCAAAGCTCCTCTTCTTTTGACGGATTGGACGGTGGCGCGGGTCGATGTTGAGCTTGTGGTGATGACCTCCGGAGGGATGCCGGGCATGTCAGACGCTGACCAGGCTAAGACGTCCGAGTTAGCTCACAGGAAAGCTAAGAGGCACTCCCGGTCTTCCAGGGGGAGGAGTCCGCCCACACGGACGGTCCTTGCTGGGTCATCATTGAGGGGGAAAGTCAGGAGGTGCTCGGCGGGCTCCCCTCCTTTGGCGGAATCTCTAGGATCGGATGCTTCCAGGGCCGGGTCGGCCTCCAAAGGGCTTGACGCCATATGATAGCAAGGTAAGACCAGGCCTATCTCCCCGCGCATCTCCCCAACTCTCTCGCTGGTGGGGAACTGCATCAGTAGGCGTCGGGTGGAGATAATCGCGTCCAAAAGATTCAGGCCGGGACGCTCAAGAATGGCGTTGTATGCCAAAGGGACCCTCATGACCAGGAATTTCATGATCACGGTGCTTTGGCATGGTGGGGTTCCGGTCGTCACAGGCAAGGATATTTTGCCCTCAACCCTCACAGAATCTCCAGTGAATCCGACCAGCGGGGTCACCACGGGCTGAAGGGAGTCAACAGATAAACCCATCCGAACAAAAGCGTCATAAGTAAGGATATCAGCCGAGTTGCCACTATCAACTAATATCCTTTTTACAGGATGTTTGGCGATCGTCATAGCGATGACTACGCCTTCATTGTTTACATTTTCCATTATAGCAGTCTCCCCTCGGGGCATTACATTATTTGGTGCCTCCTCCCCCCTCGGCCGCTTGGACACAGGGGCTGATCCCCAGGACACCATCCCGACAGTCCACTCCGTGGGAGTGTTGTCGACGGTGGCTTGAGCTAGTGGAGGCCCCATGATGGCCGACAGCGGCTGTGGCGTCTTCTGGACGTACTTGCCGAGGTAGCCCCATTGGATGAGCTCCTCGATGGCCCGCTTCAAGCTATAGCAGTTGTCGGTGTCGTGGCCGTAGTCCCGGTGGAATCGACAATAGCGGCTTCTGTCGCGGGGTACACCTTTCTTCATGGGGGAAGGACGTTAAAGGTAGGGCTCGCCCTCGATCTCCATCAGGATGTGGGATCGAGGGGCAAGGAGAGGGGAGTGAGCTTACCCTCGTCGGGGACAGGGCTTCGGCGCATGTTGTTGGACCGGTGAGGCGGGTCGGATCAGCGATGTCGAGGAGGTCCGCTCGGC
>UESW01004218.1:915841-1020061 GCA_900491605.1 Calamus simplicifolius | reverse complement strand
TATAATGAGTTGGAATATACTGGTCCTGTCAGCCACAGAAGATGACTATAATGTTCGTTGGAGTGCACTTCAGAGAGATTTCAGTTCGTATCCAGATGCCTTGCGATATGTATCAGATACCTGGTTGAGCAAATACAGGGAAAGATTTGTCGCAGCGTGGACGAACAATTATAGGCACTACGGGAATGTGACAACAAATAGGTATTACAAGAAAAAGATTTCCCTTAGCAATTCATATATTATATTTTTATCTTTGATATATAACTTTGATCTAATTTGCTTACCTTACTAGGGCTGAAAGTGCACATGCAAGGCTTAAAAGACAGCTTGGTTCAAGCCAAGGTACTTTCGAGTCTTCTTGGACAAAAATAAATAGTTTGATTGAGTTGCAGCACAGCGACATTAAAGCCTCATTCGAGAAGAGTTTGACGGTCGTGCAACACAACTTTAAGCCTGCTGAATTCAAAGAACTGCGAGGATTCATCTATATATGCATTAAATCATATCCTTGCCCAATCGAATCGGGCCAATTCAGCTGAGATTCATGAATCAGCTTGTGGGTGTGCTATTCGACGCACACATGGCTGACCATGTGCTCATGAGATTTTGCGGTATAGGATGAAAGGTCGGCCTATTCCCCTCGACTGCATAGATCCTCATTGGCTGAAACTTGATATGCAGCCTGCTAAAAATGTGCAAAGTTTGAAGTTGACCTGTAAACCAGAGTTGAATATAATTGCCGAGAAATTCGAGCAGTTAGATGGGGCATCTCAATTGCAAATGTTAAAGAAATTAAGAGAGATTGCAAGTCCTGATAGTACATCTCTTGAAGAACCTGCGAAAAGGAAGATCGGTATACGTGGGCGTGCTTCATTGGAGGTTGATACTTCTACTCGCCGTGACCCTTCCGCATTTGAGTTGGTTCTATCTGGACAGGATAGTTATTCACCTGGTTCGCAGCAAAATATTTTAGGGATCCCAAGGATGCAGATGCAGAAGGGGCAGCCAAAGAAGAAGGTACGAAGCTTTTCTTTAATATAGCTTATCGTTATATTTTATATAATTCATATCATTCAATACAATTTGTAGGTTATTCGTCAACGAATCCGGTCACATAAGCCAATGATCTATATTAATCAACTTCCAGACGGGTTGAGGGCATTCATCCAGCACATCAAGGATGTCAAAGCTGATGGCAACTGTGGATTCCGAGCAATTGCTGACTTACTTGGCTTCAGAGAGGAAGATTGGCCACGTGTCAGGAGGGATTTATTACATGAGTTGCACTGTCATATAGAGCACTATCGCGCATTGTATGCTGTCGAGGGGAGAGTTGACGAGATCGCTCATGCATTATCATATTTTGAGGATTGTCCGCCATATGACCGGTGGATGACCATGCCAGATATGGGGCATCTTATAGCATCATGCTACAATGTTGTCCTGTACCACCTCTCCTTGCAACAATGTCTGACATTCTTATCGCTCAGATCGGTGCCTCTTCCTCTTGTATCCCGTAAAGACATCGCAGTGGCCTTCGTTAATAGCAACCATTTTGTTGAGGTATTAAATATATTACTCTTTGTCAATTTAAGACATTGCTGTTATTCTTGATGATTTTTTAAACTTGATTACTCTTTGTAGGTTTTCTTGTTGCCGGGTCATCCAGTACCGCCAATAGCAACCAACTGGCAAAATACCATTTACCTTGTGCTTCCGGATGGGCCAATTCTTATGAATCTAGGATTCAACAGTTCAGAGAAAATATATCGTCCGATGTTATACTTAGCGAGACTGTTGAGTTGTAGAGTGCATTGGTTATTACAAAGTCAACATTTTGTTTATGTAACATTCAATGCAATTGAAATGAAATGAAAGTTTTAATATCATTTTTTTTATCTTCTTATGTGTGCAAATTGTTTGTCAAACATTCCATCCCGTGCCATCCCGTTCCATTCGTGCCATCCCGTGCCGGTATGTGCCGGACCAACAATACGCGAAGAAGATCAAATACTATACTATTCCGGATGGGCCAATAATACGCATGCCGGGCCATCAATTAGTGCCCCGTGCCGATGGCGTGCCGGATTTTATTAAAGATTTTGAAATAACTCAATAAATCACTCAATTTTATGAATATTGAAAAAAAAATTTGAGTACCATCTTGTCTGCGCACCCGACGGCCCGGGCCCCATATCCTCCACCCATTCCACACAACCACAAAGCCCGCGCCGAGTTCAACATCTGTTCGGTCTGACAGAGCTGAACAGAGGCAAACTGTTCGGCCCTGTGTCGCCGAACATATGGCCTCTGTTCGGCCGCGTGTGGCCGAACAGAGGATATATGTTCGGCGACACAGGACCGAACATGGGTTTCTCGAGTAAAGGCCTGTGTTCGGCCCTGTGTCGCCGAACATATGGCCTCTGTTCGGCCCAGTGTGGCCGAACAGAGGCCATATGTTCGGCGACACAGGGCCGAACAGTTTGCCTCTGTTCAGCTCTGTCAGACCGAACAGATGTTGAACTCGGCGCGGGGCTTTGTGGTTGTGTGGAATGGGTAGGAGGAAATGGGGCCCGAGCCGTCGGGTGCGCAGACAAGAGGGTACTCAAATTATTTTTTCAATATTTATAAAATTGAGTGATTTATTGAGTTATATCAAAATCTTTAATAAAATCCGGCACGCCACCGGCACGGGCCGGCACGGGGCTTTGTGGTTGTGTGGAATGTGGAGGAGGATATGGGTCCCGGGCCATCTGGTCCGCAGATCGGCACGGGGCACCAATTGATGGCCCACGCGTAATATTGGCCCGGCAAGCGTTTCATTGGCACGGCACGCCTTTGATTGGCCTTTGATATTTTTCAATTACCCATGTCATTATATTTTAGATATAATAAATGTGATTTGCGCGATAATTATGCGGTGTTAATACAAGCGGCCCGGCACGTACCGGCACGGGATGGCACGGATGAAATGGGATGGCACGGGATGAAATGTTTGACCATAAGATAAAAAAATTGTAATTGAAACTTTATTTCATTTCATTTCATTTGCTTTGAATGTTACATATAACAAAATATTGACTTTGTAACAAGCAAAAGTAATACAAATCCCAATCAATCCCCAGCCCGTCGTCGTCGACGCCTATACTGCTGTGTGGGTGCCCGACTAGATCCAGGAACATCAGGTCGTGCATGACTAGGTCCAGGCACATCAGGTGTCGCATGACTAGGTCCAGGCACATCAGGCTCAACAGTCGAGATGTGCTAACCCTGCAAAACATCAACCATATGCGACATAACATCGTACATGTAGTCGGTCCCAAATGATGCAATCTCCACCCGACCCATATGTAGAGTGTTGGTACCAATGCTGATGGCATCCTCACAGCGCCGCCGGTAAACGTCAAGATCAACATCGACATCTTCAGTTCGTGCACGATCATATATGCTGGATCGGCTCTCTGGGGGTGGACAACCAAGTGCGTGATACGAGAATACCAAGCCATATATCCTGGAACACAATCCGATGGTCGGACAACCGGATGGCTCCTACGACGTTGGCTCAGTACGTGATCCTCCCACTCCTCCTATAACTGATCCAAGAAGACATACGCAATATGGTACGATCCTGCTATCGGTCCTCTACTGGCTCGCGCAGGGGCTAGTGGCGCGCGAGGGATCGTCTGTATCCGACCAAACTGTCGTAGAACCCTTTCAGGATGATAGGGTTCTACGACATCCATATACTTCAGGCATCCACTGAAGAATGCAATGTCTAGGAACGGACGATCAGCTCACTGATGACAATGGGGATCCCAAATGACCTGCAACATATAAACAATACCCAGCTAGCTCATATATAGCAAATTAAAAAAACTTAAATATACAAGCGACACATCATGGTACATACCTGATCGGCCCTCAAAACGTCCAATGACTCACGAAGAACCACTAAATGGTCCATCGTGGTACGTGATGGAGTGCCAGGATGCCAACGGTGCACGCGGGGCCTCGCATCAGTATAATCAAGGGATGGATGAGGAGTGAGATCTGGAAAATGCTCATAAATCCAAGCCTGGAGCAGCGTCATGTATCCACTGATCTGTCTAACTGATGCCCTAGATGCAATCTCCAGCTGATGGTACAAGAAAGTCAAGGCAGCGGTACCCCAGGAATATGAGCTCACTCTATCCAAATCCCTAAATAGAGCAAGATAAGCTATAGGCACCCTCGTTCCACTTTTATCAACAAAGAGTGTGCACCCTATCAAAAATAGCAAATACCCCGCGCTGCACACTCTATCCTGTGATGGCTATCTCTATCAGATACAGTGTGAAAATGACTCTTCAGCCACTCTAACCTAACAGACTGACCGCGTACAGATAGAACCTCCTGACGCGCATCTGTATCTGACACACCCAATAGCTCAACAAGTATGTCCTCAGCATCCCGATCGCTCATCCTCTCACATGACACCGAGGAACCCGTGACAGTAATCCCTAAGATGGCGGCTACATCGTCCAATGTAATAGTCATCTCGCCATAGGGTAGATGGAAGGTGTTCGTCTCGGGCTGCCATCTCTCTACGAAGCCCGAGACAAGAATCTTATGGTGAACCGATAAGAGGAGTGCACTAGATCTATAAGGCCCGACTGCTCTACGATTGCCCTGAACTTCCTATTCGATTGCCTGATGCCCACCACTGCCATTCAGCTACCTTGGCAGCATGGTTCATGCACTTCAGTGGAGCCCGTTCCTGTAATATAAATGTCATTAATAATTTATATCACAGCATCGTAATGATACATTAAAGAAAGTAAAATGCAATAGCAATTAAACAATACCTGTTGCCTCCAGATCGAGGCTGCTATATGTGTCCTAAAACTACTCAGGACAGACTCATCCTCTGGACCTCCTGGACATGGCCCGACAGCTTCACCTTCAACGTCCATAGCGGGCATGTCCTCGTCTACTGTCTCAGCAGGGGGCGATGGTGCAGCAGGAACCTCGGCCTTAGCATGACCGGCACGACGTCTTCTGGCTGACGCCGTGGGTCTAAATCGCGAGGAACCAGCATCCATATCTGAAACTGAGTATCAGCATATACGTCAATCAAAATGCAAATCAAGTAGACAAGTTATATGATGAAACTGAATAAAAAATTCAGATTTACATTGATGAATTATAAGACTAAATTGACCAAGAATGACAAGCCATAAGTGCAATTGCCAAAATTCAGTAGTGTTATGTGCAAGTGGGTTAATAAGTTACTGTTAACGACCTGGGAGCTCCCATGCCTCCCATGCCGGACAACCCGCCGGAGAGGGAGCTCCGGGCGGGAATGCCGCCGGCACTCAAAAAAAAAAAATGCTTACGGGTGATGCAGGGCGATATTCAAAGCGCCTGCAACTCAAGAACGATCTAATCTGCGAGAAAAGAATTCGTCCAGGTTTGGTTCAAATCTTGACAAGAAAAGGGGAAAATTTCGAATTTGATCACTCTCAATCCGAAATTTAAAGGGAAGAGCAATTGAATTTTCAATTCAATTGTTTTGAATCAAGAAACATTCATCTTTATTTAAGAGGAAAAAAAAGGAAATCTAAAACAGCGTCTTTTTCTTCTCTGCCTCTGACGGCCGCCCAAACCAACTTAATAAGAGAGAAAACCCTAACATCATAAGTTCAGAAAAATTACAACTATGCCATTAAAAACGAAAATAGGCCCAAAACTCCTATCAAACGAGCCCGGATGGCCAAAATCCACAGCACTCATGGCCAAAGGCAATGACTTTGAATCATCAGCCCGTTTCCATGTGACCAGCCAAGTTTGGCCCAATCCGACACAGTAACTGACCGGGTTGCTGAAACAGGACATTCAAGGTCTGGTTTGGATGATCCAAATCCTGGTCTGACTTGATGTCCTCATCAATATTCAAGGTCTGGTTTGGCTGATCCAAATCCTGGTCTGACTTGATGTCCTCATCACTCTCCCCTTCCTCTGAAAAGCTTGACCTGGAAGCTAATCCATTAGAATGCAACTGATCTTCCCTGGATAGCTTGAAAGATCACTTACATAACTTTTAGAATCAGATGCAACATTTTCACCTCCAATATTTGGAACACCAAGGTCAGGAGGTTTTGATGGCTCAACACCAAAAAAGCCAGCATTCGTCCACAGTTTAACGGAAGACACATCAGCACTACCAACAGGAGGAGATTGTTGAGACACGGATGTCTCCACTGGAGCTTCACTGCCCAACCTGGTTGGCAAACTAGGAATGCTTGGATCAGGAGACAGATCATTGTCGATGCCTTCATGACCATTTGTTCTCACGATATCATGATAATTATGTTCAGAGAAATCATTGGAAACAGAGCATTCTGGGTTCAAAGCAGAATCAGTCATGCGAGGTGACTGCACACATTCCAAACCATCGAAGACTTTGAAAATTCTGGAGTAGGATCTGTGATTAAGCTTGGATTTGCCCCAGCAGATAAAAGAGCAGCAACCATTTTTTTCCTCTTAAAATATGCTGCCCAATGCAATGCCGTCCAGCCAGAAGCATCTCGAAAATCCAAAGACATGCCTGACAAGAAAAATAAAGGAACAGCCCATGCATAATCTAAAATAGCACACAGGTGGATGGCTCCTTGACCTTGACTATCATGTTCAATTGTTTTACAACCTTCAGCTACCTTCTCCAAAAGCCATTCTTGCAACTTATTTTCAAAACCAGCTCAAACAAGTCTCTAGCAGCTGGTACATGTGAGGCTTCAATGCTGCCACTTAATGTAAGGAGATTCATCCAGTCCTTTCGATTAAAGGAGAGGTGTCTAATGCATATGTTTTTGCTTCCTTCAGGGATTTTGTCTGTGTCCTGTTGGATCGAATGGAAATATTGTTTGTTGTAGAGAAAAGCAAATGAGCAAGCCTTGTCTGCACCTGAAATTCTTTCCACTTTAGCTTGTCATCATCATCTTCTGATGAAGTAACCCCTCCATTCAACTGAACACTTGGCGCTGAACGATAATCAAAACTCAAAACTTGGCTGATGGGTGTATAGCCATCCAAAGTCATGAAAAAATTCACCGTGCCAGGTGGGTGTGGCATTGCACTACAGCGGTAGACACCATATTGAATCATCTCTGCAGCAGCATGCATCTCACCAAAGACACAATAGATATTGGATGCTGTTAAATGTTCATATGGTTCACTGAAGTGTCCAACAACGAGGACCTTGGTCTCCTCTGTGGAATAAGCCCATCCAGGTGAGAAGTCAGTAATACTAAAAATTTGTTCTGGAGTTGAAGACTGGTCCATTATTGTAAAAGCCTTTGATTTATCACCACTTGAACTAGCTTTAATTTGATCATCCAATAAGCAAAGAGACTCATCATTCATGCAATTCCACCTTCCAAAACTATTCTGAGCAAGGAAGACATCACCACTAAAAATATCTGGGCTTGCACCGCTATTAATAGCATCTAATTTAAGGTCGGCTGCTTGAGAAGTGGAATTCAAAGTCTTAAACAGTGGTGATGGGTTCTCCTGATTATTTTCTGCTTGAAAGTAACCACAATTTATGTGGTTAATTCCAACAACCCCATTACAATCAATAACATCAGTTGGATGCTCAGAAGAAGGTACTCCCTCAACCACACCATGAGATGAAAGAAAACTACCATCATTCCCATTTCGCATATGATGGTCAGAGGATGAAGCATTACCCTCAATACATATTGCAGAATAAGTGGAAGTAGGAGGCTCCACCAGATCTGCCCATTCCAGTGTGTTGATTTCTTGAAGACTTAACTCATGATTCCAAAGCTCAGTACAATTATCAGCCTGAGATATACCAGAACCAGTGTATGATGCGTGATCCTCTCTTGAATTGATTTCTTCTGACATAACTGGAGAACCAGACAACTCTGAAACGGCTGAACCTGAAGTTGAATTCTTTGGTGTTGATGGAGAAGCATGATGAGTTCTGTTTGTCAAGGCTAAAGCATCTGTACATTTCACTGGTGTTGGAAGGTGCTGAGATGCATTGTCCTGAGTCTCCTCTGATGTTTGACGATAATGAACAAGAACTATGCGCTCCAGATCCCTTGGAAGACCAACATCATGCCTCTGTTGCTCTCTTCGAATTGACGGTGCCTCTAGATTTTCGAAACCCCTTTCCCTGCCTCCATCAATTCCATCACGTTCATCTACTCGAACGGGTTGGGCACGATTTTGCACCTCCATCCGCGCCAGCATCGCCTGCATGGTTTGCAGCATCTGTTGCATCACCTGGTTCTGGTCTCGCATGACATCTTGCATAGCATCCCTCACGGCGTCTTTCAAGGATTGATCTTTGTTATCTTGCTCCATTGGATACGAATTTTGGTTAGGGTTTGGCGGTAATGGAAGGGATGGATCAAGGCGGTAATGGAAGGGATAGATCAAGGAAGGAACGGATCAAGGAAGGGCGGATCAAGGAAGGAACGGATCAAGGAAGGACGGATCAAGGAAGGGCGGATCAAGGAAGGACGGATCAAGGAAGGGCGGATCAAGGCTCTGATACCAAGTTGATGCAGGGCGATATTCAAAGCGCCTGCAACTCAAGAACGATCTAATCTGCGAGAAAAGAATTCGTCCAGGTTTGGTTCAAATCTTGACAAGAAAAGGGGAAAATTTCGAATTTTGATCACTCTCAATCCGAAATTTAAAGGGAAGAGCAATTGAATTTTCAATTCAATTGTTTTGAATCAAGAAAACATTCATCTTTATTTAAGAGGAAAAAAAAAGGAAATCTAAAACAGCGTCTTTTTCTTCTCTGCCTCTGACGGCCGCCCAAAACCAACTTAAATAAGAGAGAAAACCCTAACATCATAAGTTCAGAAAAATTACAACTATGCCATTAAAAACGAAAATAGGCCCAAAACTCCTATCAAACGAGCCCGGATGGCCAAAATCCACAGCAGCTCATGGCCAAAGGCAATGACTTTGAATCATCAGCCCGTTTCCATGTGACCAGCCAAGTTTGGGCCCAATCCGACACAGTAACTGACCGGGTTGCTGAAACAGGACATTCAAGGTCTGGTTTGGATGATCCAAATCCTGGTCTGACTTGATGTCCTCATCAATATTCAAGGTCTGGTTTGGCTGATCCAAATCCTGGTCTGACTTGATGTCCTCATCACGGGGAAGGGAGCCGGCGGGCCGCCGGCTCCCTTCCTCGTTCTCATGCCGGACCGCCGCCGGCATGGGAGCTCCCATGCCGGACAACCCGCCGGACAACCCGCCGGAGAGGGAGCTCCGGGCGGGAATGCCGCCGGCACTCAAAAAAAAAAAAAGCTTAACCGGGAAGGGAGCCGGCGGGCCGCCGGCTCCCTTCCTCATTCTCATGCCGGACCGCCGCCGGCATGGGAGCTCCCATGCCGGACAACCCGCCGGAGAGGGAGCTCCGGGCGGGAATGCCGCCGGCACTCACAAAAAAAAAAAAAACCTTAACGAGGAAGGGAGCCGGCGGGCCGCCGGCTCCCTTCCTCGTTCTCATGCCGGACCGCCGCCGGCATGGGAGCTCCCATGCCGGACAACCCGCCGGAGAGGGAGCTCCGAACCGCCGGCATGGGAGATAAGTAAAAAAAAAAAAATGTGACTCACCTGGCTGGAGAACCGCCGGGAGGGGAGGAGGAGCTCCGCCAGGAGAGGAGGAGAGGATCGGTGGAGGGCGGGGGGGGGGGGGGCGGCGCGGACGAAAACGGGGAGGGGTGGGTGGGGTGTGCTGAGAAATTGTGAGGGGTGAAAATGGGGTGGGGGTAATTTAGGGATTAAAAAAAAATGGGTGGGTGTAGTGAGTTAAGTTGTGGGTGTAGTTAGCAAATTTTTTTTTTTTTTAAATGCGGGTGCTGAGAGGATTTTTGTGGGCGCCAATAGAAGCTCCCCTTTTCAGGTCCTTTAAAGTGAGCCAGACCGGAGGCTTCTTTGGCCCCGAGGTCTAGTTCCAAATCGGATAAGCGGAAGGAAAAGGAAAGGCTCCTGCTTACAATTCGGGGGGGGGGTTATCAACTTTTCTCCTATCCAACTTAATTTATCCCCGTGTAGCCAGGAAGGTGACCTGGATCTGGTACGAACCCTACCAGCTAGGGGTGATGGACTCCCCTCGGAGAATGCTGCTGAAGTTATTGAGAGCCGGGGCCCTGGGTCCTTATCTTCAGTGCAACCCTCCCGTTCAGTTGAGCCTGGCTGTGCTGTAGAAGGTCAGCAGGACTGTCCACTACTGATATCTGTCGAAGGCTCCTTGTTGAATGGGGGAATTGCTGATAGTATTATGATAGAGGACCAGGGTGGGTCCCAGCCTCCTCTAGTTAGTAAATGAAGATCCTAATTTGGAATGTTAGAGGAGCTCGAAAGCCTTCATTTCAATCCTCCTTTAGTAGATTATTGCAGTTATATAATTTTGACATATGTGTCTTTTTGGAAACCAGGCTGTCGGGTGTTAGTCTAGCCCGGTTTCGTAGACAGATTGCCCGATCCTGGTCCTCCTATGCTGTGGAGGCTGAGGGGTTGTCGGGGGAATGTTGGCTATCTGGCGAGACTCTGCTGCAACGATAGATGCTTTCCATCAGTGTAACCAGCAGATTGGCCTTATGATCTCTGAGGGGACTTCTGACCCATGGCTTCTATCCGCTGTTTACACCAGTACAGATTATCGGGAGAGAAGGGTTCTTTGGTCTGAATTGCTTTCTCTCATTGCTCAAGGTATATCGTCTATTGTTGCTGGGGATTTCAACTATATCACGGAGGCTAATGAAAAACGTGGAGGTAGACGGGTTACTGGCTCAGCTGATATTACTAAATTTAGAACCTTCATTGGTTCCTCTGGGCTTTTGGATTTGGGGTTTTTGGGTCCCCAATTCACATGGTGTAACAACCATCAGGGGTCTGCTTGCATCTGGGAGAGACTTGATAGAGATATGGCTACACCTCAGTATCTTCAGAGGTATCCTGCAGTTTCTGTTACTCATCTTCCCAGGATTGCATCTGATCACTGCCCCATTATGATTTCTACAGAGGTTAATCAGCATCTTCAAAAGCAGTTTAGATTTGAGAAGTTTTGGACTGGCCATTCTGCTGCTCGTTCTATCATTTCTCAGATCTGGCATATTCCTATCAGGGGTAATGCTATTTATCGGTTATCACGTCGTCTTAAGATAGCGAGACGCAGGCTATCCAGATGGAATCGGTTGGAGGTGGGGGATCTGGTCAGACAAGTTGAAAAGGTTGAAGATGATATTAGTATCTTGCAGGCTAAGGAGGATCAGGAAGGTTTTCTGTTGGATGCAGACCTCTCCTCTCTTAGGGACTTGCTTGCTCGTCATCACTCCCTTCTTAGGCAGCAAGAGATGTACTTGTGGTAGAGGTCCATGTTTCAATGGATTTCTGATAGGGATCGTAACACTAGATTCTTCCATCAGGCTACTTTGAAGCGGCGTGCAGTTAATAGGATTCGGAAGCTTATCGATGATGAGGGCCATACTCAGGAGGACCTCCACTCTATCAGGGACCTGCTTCTCCAGTTTTTCCAATCTAGATGGGCTGAGTCTACTGGTGATGGGGGCCCGATTGTTCAGGTTTCGGATTCCAGGATGGTTTCTTCCTTGGATAATGATATGCTTGTCAGGTCGATTACTGCGGATGAGATTAGGATGGCCCTTTCGGAGCTTAGTCCGAACAAGGCCCCTGGCCCTGATGAATTTCCGCCCTTCTTTTTTCATCACTACTGGGATATTATTGGGCAGGAGACGGTCCAAGCCATTCAGGATGTTTTCCAAGCCAGACATATTCCTTCGGAATGGAATCAGACCTTTATTACTTTGGTGCCCAAGCGTGTGGATGCCTCTCTCCCGCAGCACTTTCGGCCTATCAGTCTGTGCACTACCTTGTATAAGGTCTGTGCTCGCCTTTTAGCCCGTCGTCTTAGTCTGGTGATCCCTCGTCTCATATCTGCTGAATAGGGGGCTTTTATCAGAGGACAGTCCATTTCGGATAATATTCTTATAGCTTAGGAGTTTATGCATGATCTCCAGAGAGCTCCGGCCAGTCGATGTCTTATGGCTGTTAAGCTCGATATGGAGCGAGCTTACGATAGACTGAGTTGGGCCTTTCTGCAACGTTCTCTTCCGGAGTTTGGGTTTGATGGGCTGTTTATAGAGTGGATTATGGCTTGCATTCAAAGGCCTTTCTTTTCTCTGATCGTCAATGGGAGCCCGACTGAGTTCTTCTGCTCTCTTGTGGGACTCCGGCAGGGATGTCCTTTATCTCCTTTGCTATTTATCCTGGCTACGGATGATCTTTCACGTGCTTTATGTCAGGCTCAGTTAGATAGGTGGATTGTCCCATTTATGGCCGGCACAGGGGGCCCCTTTGTCTCTCATCTTCTTTTTGCTGATGATTGTATCATTCTGGGCCAGGCTTCTATTGATAATGCGGCTTCTTTTCATTCTATTATTCAGGGCTATTGTAAGGCTTTGGGACAGAAGGTCAATCTTCTAAAGTCCTCCATATGTTTTAGTCCGAAGACTTCTAGAAGAACCAGGGAAGCCATTACCAATCTGTCGGGTATTACTTCTCAGACTGATAGGCTTATGTATTTGGGGATCCCTATAACAGGGAGACGCCCCCATTGTTTGGATTACCTTAAGATTGAGAGGAGGGTTCGCCAGCGCATTGAGGGATGGCATGCCACTGGTCTTTCGATGATGGCTAGGGTTATCATTATTCGTTCGGTTCTTTCCTCCATTCCTGTATACCTCCTATCTAACTCTGCTATTCCGATTACTTGTCTGAGGAGGATCGAGTGATGCTTTCATGATTTTCTATGGGCTTCTATGCAGGAAGGTCACGGTACCCACCACCTATCCTGGGACATGGTCTGTATGCCTATCCTTGAGGGTGGTCTCGGGATCTAGTCCCTGATTGTGAGACGACATGCCCTTCTCGCTAGACATGCATCGGAATTCCTTCTGGAGCCGCATTGCCTGTGGAGCTCTTTGATGCGTGCGAGGTATGGAGACTGGTCTTCTTCTCTGGATAGTTTACCACCTCGTGGCTGCTCCTCCTTTTGGAGAGAGGTTTGTCATTATGGTCAGGCTATCTCGGATAATATCTCGTGGATGATCGGAGATAGATCTATGATTGATGTTATTCAGGATACCTGGATCTCTAAGCTTCCTCTTTCTCGGTGGCCATCCTTATCAGCATTGATGCTCCTACCTATCTCAAGGTTAAGGATTTAATCTCCTCAGATCCCCTTGCCTGGCATGTCCCCTCGGTGATGAGGTTCTTTGGTGTCGAACTATCTCGGAGGATTCTCTCGATGCCTCTTACGTCTGGCCGTTTATCTGACTCTAGGCTATGGCAAAGATCTTGTCTCTCTAAGGCCCCCTCTAAGGATCTGATGAAGTTGTTTAGGCCTCAGCCTCAGCGGTCGGAAGATACTGCTTGGATTTGGAAGCTTCCTACTATTCCCAGGGTTCAGCTATTTATCTGGAAGCTTCTATGGGATTGTCTCCCAACCTGCGCTCTTCTCTCTCGTTGAGGTCTACCCATCCAGCCGATCTGTCCGTTATGTAGTCTAGAAGAGGAATCGTCAGACCATGCTATCTTCATCTGCCCCAGAGCTAGACGGATTTGGCACATGATTGGCTATTCTATTAGTCCGGATGGCTCGAGCTCCCTGCGCTCCTCATTCCTTCTTGATCTCTGGAGAGGTTCTCACCAGAAGAAATGTCTTTGGGCTGCCACGACATATCAGATTTGGCTATTCAGGAATCAGCTCATTTTCTCTGATGATGCTATTTCTTCTCACAAGATTGTGAGGAAGATTAGATTGTTGGTGGCGGACTGTGCCCGTGTTGGTTGGGGATCCCCTGCTGATTCGGCAGCGAATCGGCATATAGTTTTCATCTCTTGGGAGCCCCCCCTTCAGGGTTTGTCAAAATTAACTTTGATGGGAGTATTCGTGGTAGAGCTTCTGGATCTGCTTTTATTATCCGTGGTCCTCATGGTGACTTATTGGCTGCGGCAGGTTTTGGTACTCTTGACTCCTCTGTCCCCATGACCGAGCTGTATGCGGCCTGGGCGGGTATTTCTTACGCTACTCGGATTCTTCAGGCTCAGAGGCTCTTTATTGAGGGTGATTTCATATCGGTCATCTCCTGACTGAAGAAGGAAAATTGCCCTCCGGGTTTTACTAATCCTATTCTCTGGGATATTTGGACTATGTTGCGGGAGGTGGATTGTGCCCAAATTCGTTATATTTACCGAGAAGCCAATTCGGTGGCGGACTGGGTTGCTACTTCTGTAGCTCAGCATACAGGATCTTGGACTTAGAGGCCAAGCGACCTCTGCCCTTCTCTTTTACAACAAATTTTGTACTCAGATATATCTGGGCTGATTCGTACTAGACTAGTGTGATCGTCCGCTTGTACCCAAAAAAAAAAGAGATATATGGTAGCAATAAATTCCTAACTCTAAATAGAATTCTAGCTTATATAACATAAGTTCTAGAATTTAGGCTAAAGTAGAAGAAAATTTTCTTTTAAATTATATAATATAGAATGTCATTAATTCCATATTGTTTTTGAAAGTTTGTTAGCACTTAAATATTTTTAATAAATAGCTTTCTTATCATATTTTCATTTTAGATTGTTGCTGCCAAATCACTTGTGATGAGCGTTGGGTGAACTGAGGACTCCATGGGCCTTCAGGAACACGAAGAGGTCGCCTTCTTCCTCTGATAGCCTGCAAAAAAAATCCTGGGCCGTAGCTCCAGCGGGGACCCTCCGACGCTCAAGTCAGTGGTATGTAGAACATGAGTTTTGTAATCAAGTAACGTTTCAGAGAGAGGGAGAGATCTTCCCTTCATGCAGAATTGGATACTGTCGCGTAGCCTCCTATTTCGCTCTCCGGAGTAGTGGAGGTCGCTTATGTGGTGATCCAGCCAAGAATAGGTAGGTTCACACTCGGGCAGGGCCACGCAGCGAGCCATCCCTCCGTGGAGCAGAGTACGACACCTTTGCTTCAAGCAGCGGATTGGCCCAGCGGTAGGGCTCAGCCGTCCAACTCGAGCAGAAGGAGGGGTAGATGTAGGGCTTCGTTTGGAAGGAGATATGGTCATCCTTGGGATTGATCTCCGTTTTCCTTGGCATGCCCTCTGGATCTTCCGATTGCATTAGATGGATGCCAATTCCATACTTGAACGACCATGCAGCAGCCGCTAAGGAATTTGAACTTGGGGCTTCTCTGAGTTTATCATTGGATATAGCTTGTTTCTGGGCAGGGCATTCTGAGAAAGGCTCTTCCCCTTTATGCTTTTGTTGCCGAAGTTAATATAGGCTGGAAACTCCCTATCCATCGTGCTTGCTCCTACCACAATCATTCATGGTGCTGTATTAGAGACCGAGCCTGGCTGCGGGGCGTCGTTGCCGGCCGAGAACACCACCGTGATCCCATTCTTGACGGCGTGGAACGCTGTCATCGCAAGCCCGTCCTCAAATTAGTCATTCGGATACCCGCCGAGCGACACCGAGAGCACATCAACCCCATCACGGATTGCAGCATCGAAAGCGGCCATGACCTCGACCTCGAAGCAGTCGCCCAAGCACGCCTTGTAGGCCGCAACACGGGCTCGAGGGGAGCCGCCTTTGGCCGTGCCATTGCCGTAGCCGAAGATGCTGACATCGGACACGAACCCACCGCCCGCCATCGAGAGGGTGTGGGTCTCGTGGCCCTCAATGTCTCGAGGGCTGTTGAAGGTGACGGCGAGCATTCCGGCGGCCGCTAGGTAGCCCCCGCTGAAGTCCCGTGCCCCCGATCGAGCCATTTCCCCTCAATCGGTCTAGCGATTGCTTGTCGTTATTGCGCCGCAAACTTCCTGCGAATTGGAGGCCGCCAAGCATCGAGCCGTTTCTGGAACTGCCGCTCATGGGCTGTTAACTGGCCCCATCAGATATTCTCCACACTTTTTGAGCTTGGGTAATGCAGGATATACATGCTCAAGAAGTGTAGAATTTTAGACTGTTTTGAGAGTAAGTTGCTTGCCACTCAAAGTATCGTATGCTGATGGAGCTGCACTAATGCCGCTGAGGTTTGAGAGGCAGAGCCGCTAAGGCTGCTATAATGCCATTAAGGCCGATAGAGCCGAGGAGGCTACTATAATGCCATTAAGGCTGATAGAGCCTACGAGGCTGCTATAATGCCATTAAGGCTGAGGCCAAGGCCAAGGCCAAGGCCGAGGTGGCTGAGCGGAGGTACCGCTGCGAAGTGGGACAGAATGATGTCGAGGCGGGACCGACTTCTTCCTCTCTTTGCGGTGCATTGTGTAGACATCTTCACGCTTCCCTTGACTGGCAGCTAGCAGTCTTCTCCCGATGCGAAGCCCGGAAGTGGATGCCCGTCAACTGTGAGTTGGAGAGTCGATTTCTCCTAACTGTGAGTTGACTTTGGGTCTTCTTTTGTCATAAGATTTGGAGGTGAGTGCCTGTCAACTGTGAGCTGGGGAGTTGGCTTCTCCCAGCTATGAGTTGTCTTGGGGCTTCTTGACTCGACACGAAGTTGGGCTTTCGATGCCGATGCTGAGTCGGACTTCCGTTGCCGACACTGAGTCGGGTTTCCGTTGCCGACACTGAGTCGGGCTTCCGTTGCCGACGCTGAGTCGGGCTTCCAGTGCCGACGTTGTGTCGAGCTAAGTGCCGATGCGGAGTTGGGCTTCCGATGCAGACGCTGAGTCGAGTTTCCAGTATCGACACTGAGTCGGGTTTCTATTGCCGACGCTGAGTCGGGCTTCCAGTGCCGACGCTGAGTCGGGCTAAGTGCCGACGCGGAGTCGGGCTTCCGATGCCGAGGGGAGGCTCCGGCTTGGAGTGCCGATGCAAAGCCGGGCTTCTGGTGCCGAGGGGAGACTCGGGCTTGGAGTGCTGATGCGGAGTTGGGCTTCTGGTGCCGAGGGACTAGGGCTTAGAGTGCCGACGTGGACTTGGGCTTCTGGTGCCGAGGGGACTCGGGCTTGGAGTGCCGACGCGGAGCCGGGCTTTTGGTGCCGAGGGGAGACTCGGGCTTGGAGTGCCGACGCGGAGCCGAGCTTCTGGTGCCGAGGGGAGACTCGGGCTTGGAGTGCTGACGCGGAGTCGGGCTTCTAGTGCCGAGGGGAGACTCGGGCTTGGAGTGCCGACGCGGAGTCGGGCTTCTGGTGCCGAGGGGAGACTCGGGCTTGGAGTGCCGATGCGGAGTCAGGCTTGAGTGCCAATGCGGAGCTGGGCTTGGGGTGCCGATGCGGAGTCGAGCTTCTGGTGCCGAGGGGAGACTCGGGCTTGGAGTGCCGACACGGAGTCGGGCTTCTGGTTCCGAGGGAGACTCGGGCTTGGAGTGCCGATGCGGAGTTGGGCTTCTGGTGCTGAGGGGAGACTCGGGCTTGGAGTGCCGATGCGAAGCTGGGCTTCTGGTGCCGAGGGGAGACTCGGGCTTGGAGTGCCGACGCGGAGTTGGGCTTCTGGTGCCGAGGGGAGACTCGGGCTTGGAGTGCCGATGCGGAGTCGGGATTGAGTGCCGACGCGGAGTCAGGCTTAAGTGCCGATACGGAGCCAAACTTGTGTGCCAAGGGGAGACTCGGGCTTGAGTGCCGACGCGGAGTCGGGCTTAGGTGCCGACACAGAGTCAGGATTGAGTGCCGACGCGGAGTCGGGATTGAGTGCCGATGCAGAGTCGGGCTTAGGTGCTGACGCGGAGTCAGGCTTGGGGTGCCGACGCGGAGTCAGGCTTCCGGTGCCGAGGGGAGACTCGGGCTTGGAGTGCCGATGCGGAGTCGGGCTTCTGGTGCCGAGGGAGACTCGGGCTTGGAGTGCCGATGCGAAGCCGGGCTTCTGGTGCCGAGGGACTCGGGCTTGGAGTACCGATGCAGAGTCGGGCTTTTGGTGCCGAGGGGAGACTCGGGCTTGGAGTGCCGATGCGGAGTCGGGCTTCTGGTGCCGAGGGGAGACTCGGGCTTGGAGTGCCGACGTGGAGTCGAGATTTAGTGCCGATGCGGAGTCAGGCTTGAGTGCCGACGTGGAGCCGGGCTTGTGTGCCGAGGGGAGACTCAGGCTTGAGTGCCGACGGGAGACTCGGGCTTGAGTGCCGATGCGGAGTCGGGCTTAGGTGCCGATGCGGAGTCGGGCTTGAGTGCCGATGCGGAGTCAGGCTTGAGTGCCGATGCGGAGCTAGGCTTTTGTGCTGAGGGGAGACTCGGGCTTGAGTGCCGACGTGGAGTCAGGCTTGAGTGCCGACGCGGAGCTGGGCTTGGGTACCGATGGTACATGTCCGAGGCCGAGCACCAAGGGGCTGAGGTGTCCTTCAAAAGAGAGGAGACGGGGCCGAGGGCCGCTGATACAGAGTTGAAGCCATTGAGGCTGAAGCCGTTGAGGCTGTGACGAAGCCGCTGAGGCAAAGTTGAGGCCGTCGAGAGCCTTTTGAACCCCGAAAGGCGATCCGAGAGTCGTCGGGATGGGACCATGCTCAGGAGCCTTTAACTCCGGAGGGTGACCTGAGAGTTAGGAGTCGTCAGGTGCCTTTTAACCCCGGAGGGTGACCTGAGGATGCTTGGACTAGACTCAGGTGCCTTTTAACCCCGAAGGGTGACCTAAGGGTGCTTGGACCAGACTCAGGTGCCTTTTAACCCCGGAGGGTGACCTGAGGGTCATTGGACCAGACTCAAGTGCCTTTTAACCCTGAAGGGTGACCTGATGGTGCTTGGACTAGAATCATGTGGATTTTAACCCCGGAGGGTGCTTGGACCAGACTCAAGTACCTTTTAACCCCGGAGGGTGACCTAAGGGTGCTTGGACCAGACTCAGGTGCCTTTTAACCCCGAAGGGTGACCTGAGGGTGCTTGGACCAGACTCAGGTGCCTTTTAACCCCGAAGGGTGACCTGAGGGTACTTGGACCAGGCTCAGGTGCCTTTTAACCCCGAAGGGTGACCTGAGGGTGCTTGGACCAGACTCAGGTGCCTTTTTCTTTGCGCCAACGATCTTTGCTGCCGATGTTGGAGTCAGTCTTTGGCCTTTAGTGCCGAGCTGGCCTCAGGCTTGAGTGCCGATGGTACATCAGGATTTTTGGATCCGGTGATACACCGGTCTTGAGGTGCCAAGCTGGCCTCGGGCTTTTTGAAGCCAATGGTACACCGGTCTTCGGTGCCGATGGTACATCGAGCTTTTTGGATCCGGTGATACACCGGTCTTGAGGTGCCGAGCTGGCCTCGGACTTTTTGAACCCGGTGGTACACCGGTCTTCGGTGCTAATGGTACATCGGGCTTTGAGACGCTAACACGAGGTTGGTCTTGAATGCTGATGCAGAGTCGGTCTTCCCTACATGACATTTTTAAATATCAATGAAAGAAATAGTCAAGTGCAATGTACTTAGCTCTTGCGGCACCCCTATTTTCCTTCTGTGAATTTGAGTACTTCCGCTCGCTGGTAGTCTGCCCCCAGGGAATCAAGTTGGTTGGAGTGGAGGTACCGCTGCCCTTACTTGGGCATTCCTCTGTGTCGCCGTCCGTAGGAGAGAAGGCTGCTTGGGCGGCGAGTGATGGCTTTCTGGGCTTTAAGTTGCTGATGGGTTTGATGATAGTGGACCTCTTGCTGAGGAGATTCCCGGCAGGATGAAGGATGGCTGGCCTGGGCAGTGACCACAAAGCGAGTGGAAGCTTTTGCTCGCTGTTGCGTGGTCATAAGATGTTGCATCCGAAGCTTTTGCTCAGCTCATTGAAGGTACCCCCCAGCATAGCTGGTGAAAGCTTTCTGGATTCTTATCATCACCATCTTTACGATCCACTATTTTGATAAAAAAGGGATGAGATCTGCAAACTAGTATCGCTGACCTCCCCTTCCTGGCGCGCCAATCTGTCTCGGGGGCTGTTGAAGGTGACGGCGAGCGTTCCGGCGGCCGCTAGGTAGCCCCGCTGAAGTCCCGTGCCCCCGATCGAGCCGTTTCCCCTCAATCCGTCTAGCGATTGCTTGTCGTTATTGCGCCGCGAACTTCCTGCGAATCGGAGGCCGCCCAGCATCGAGCCATTTCTGGAACTGCCGCTCATGTTAACCGGCCCCATCATAGATGATTCAAAATATGTTACAAAGATAACTTAATATGAACAACATAAATATATATTGAATGAAAATTTTAATTATATTGATGCCGGTGAAGCTTTTTTTGAAACTGATGTGAGTTAGATATCCTTTTTTTTTTTCTTTTGCAAATGGAGGAATTAAAAATCTGAACCTTTTAAGCTATAGAAATTTTTTGTTTTCTTCTCAAGCCGGGCAATTGATTTCATGCTCTAACGCCTTGTTGGAGATGCAGTTGCTGGCTTCATCGCTATTAACATTTTGCTGGACTCAAAATGTGATGATCGATGCTCTCAGTGCTCCATTGCATTGCATCCCATGATTTCCCTCCTTAAAGGCTAGATCATTGTTTTTGTTTTGATTCGATTGCCCTTTCTGATTGATCTAATGGAATGTTGGGTGGTTTTCCCCTTGACCATCCATTAAAGATGGCAACTTTATGCTTCTATATGTGATTGTTTTATGCAATTGATCAATTATTAATTCCACCATAGATTTTCTGTGAGCCCCGGATCCTCCCCATGTGAGGATCCGTCTTCTTGGACCGGAGGAGGGGGAGGCGCCGCAGCCATACCGCACGCGGGCGGCTCCCCAGCACCGCCGGTCAAAGAGGACGGCGCCCTCTTCTCTCAAGCACAGTGGAGGCCTCCCCACGCTGCTATAAATGGGGAGGGAGGAGGGAGCCTTCCCCTCCACCCACCACCATCAATGTGCCAGGTAAGGTTCCCCCTTCGTCCACTGTTTCGGCAGAGAGAAACGGGTGACAGAGAGAGGGAATCGGGAGAAATTCCTTCCGTTTCCATGCCCGGCCGCTTGAGGCGGCCGGAGGAGGGAGGAGGAGGAGGCTCCGGCCGCTCGAGGCGGCCGGAGTGGGACAGCGGAGGGCCGCCGAGCGGCCCTCCCTTCATCGTGGAACCAAGCCGCTCCGCGGCTTAGTTCGGGCCCGATGGAGTGCCTGCGGGCTCGCCGGGCCCGGGCTGCTGTCGGCGGCCTCCACCGGCGCCGGGGCAGCATCCGGTGGAGGTCCGGCCGGCCGTGGTGGCCGGCCGTGCCACCGGCATGGGTTGAGGCCGTAGCGGGCAACGAAAGAAAGAGAGAGAAATAGAGGAAGAGAGAGGGGGAGGAGCTCGGCCACGGCGGCGGCCGGTCCCGGGCCAGTCGGCGGTGGCCGGGCCCCTCTGGGAAGTGGCCGGCGGCGGCCCCGGCCGTCGGCACACGCTTCCCCTGTTTCGGACGAAACAGGGGAGGCGGGGGGAGATTGGGGGAGCGCGGCGATTCGGGCCGTTCCCCCTTTTGGGCCCTATTGGGCCGTTTCGCGAGCCATTTTTGGGCCACGACTTGAACCCTGTATTGGGCCAAAAATGGAAAAATAAAAGTATGCCCCGGATCAGTGTTGATTCTAGTTTCTGGGGTATTTTTATTTTTCCATTTGGGCTTATGTAGTGGGAGATATTCAAGCCCCAAGTTGGCCTCGGGATTAAAATTGGGTAGAGCTAAAAGCTATTTTGATATGCTACTTTTGGGGACTAAAAATTGGGAAATTGATGCTGTAGGTACCTAGGTGCTTAAATAGCCGAATTACATCTTTGGATTAGCGCCAGGAGGTAAGTAAGTCATTTATCATAATTTTCATAAATTATTAAAATATAAAAATTATGTATAAATGTTATTATTTATATTGCATTATTTGAAAAATAAGAAAATGGATTGGTATTATTATTTGTAAATGAACCTTTGCTATGATTAGTTTATTATTTATTATATTTTATAAATAATTGGGTATCTATGTGGACAACTGATCAATTGGCATGACTTTGAAATTGTTAAAGGTTTATAAATATACATGTGTATGTGACATGTTTTTATGAAAAGTATATGGATTGCATTTTTTGCAATGATACATGCTATTTAGCAAATGATACTTTGTGTATATGATGATATATCCCACTATGGTCCGCTATGATATGGTATGATGTGATATGTTGCATGACTCACTTGGCACCGGGACCCAACTCCATAGGGGGGTATATGGAGCACACACACCCAGGAGGTGTGCTGTGACAGGATATGACAATATTATGCCACATGGCACCAGGACCCATCTCCATAGGGGGGTATATGGAGAACACACTCTTGGGGTGTGTTGTAGCTGGATATGGCAGGATGTGAGTGCATGACACTAGTTCCAGGACCCTGACTCCTAGGGGATATTTAGGGAGGATACACCGGAGGGGGGTGTTACACCTGAGAGGGGTGTTCTGTGTACATAGTGTGTGGCCATGGGACATTGGTATAAAAATATATTTTTTACATGCTATTTACAGTAGTTTTATCCTGAAATTGTATATTCTTGATATATATATGGCAATTGCTTTCAAAATTTATTTTGAGCATATGATGCATGTTTTGATAACATGGTAAATGTATCTGAAATATGGGAGCTTGGCAGATATTTATTGTGGAAAAATTTAGTTTATAAAAGCATGAAGTGATTAAATTACATTATAGTTGGCTTACTTATTGAGTGTGAGCTCATTTAAATCTCACAATGTTTTTCAGAGCCACAGAACTGAAGATGGGGATATGGGGTGGTTGAAGCAGCTATCAGAGTAACTTAGATCCAGTACTTTGTTGTAACCCCATTGAGTTATGTATTTTGGCATGTAGTCTAAAACATATGATTATGGTTTGTATTAAGAACCATTTAAATTGGACGAAATATAATTATTACCCCTTCTTGTATTAAATGTTATATTTTGGGACGCCTTGCATGCCCGGCATGCGGCGGGTTGCCACCTCTAGATCCAATATAGGGTCTGGGGCGTGACAACTTATGTGGTATCAGAGCTTAGGTTTAACCTTAGGGACAAACACCAGATGACACTAGGCAGAACATTAGGATTACATTGGGAGGGTGATAACTTTATTACAAATTTCAAGTAATATATTTTGAAAGCCTGAATTTTGTGGTTTACAAGGTTATTGACTGGGACCTAACTCTGGCAGGAGTTAAGGATGCCACGTCGCACTAGGAGTCTGCAGCCTATTGGAAACTCTCAGGCTGGTGACTCGGGCCAGCAGGGAGGCTAGCAAGCTTCTGGAGGCTCTGGTTCCGTTAATTTAGCTGACAATGATCAACCACAATTTCAAGCCCAGTTGCTTCAGACTCTGGCAGGAATGTTGCAGGCTATGCAAGCCATGCAACAACAGATTCAGCAAATCCAGCCTACTCGGCCTGCCTCTCCCGCTCCGCAGCCTGCTCAGTCGGCTCCATCCCAGCCCTGGCAGGGAGGGGGCCGGAGCTTTGCTGAGTTCAAGTGCTTGGCCCCTGCTCCCTTTTGTGGATCCACTAACCCTGCCGATGCTGAAAAATGGATGAGGGAGATGGAGAAAGCCTTTGCAGCTTATGGTAGCCAAGAGGAGGAGCGAATCAGATTCGCTACCTACCTCCTTCAGGGGGAGGCATATGATTGGTGGCTACTTGTGGAGCAGCGAATGGATGGACGAACTTTTTCCTGGGGAGAGTTTAAGGAAGTCTTCTATGACAAATACTTCCCCAATAGTATGCAGAGGCAGATGCAGTTGGAGTTTGTCAAACTAGAGCAAGGAAATCTCTCTGTGGCGCAGTATGAAGCCGAGTTTACCCGATTGGCTCGGTTTGCTCCAGACATAGCCGCCACTGAGAGAGCCAAGATCATCAAGTTCACCGAGGGACTGAGGCCTAGACTGATGCAAGCAGTCAATGCCTTTGAACTCTCTACATTCAGTGTTGTGGTGAACAAGGCCCTAGTGATTGAGAGAGATATGGGAGTGGTCCATAAGCAGTGGGAGCAGCAACAGAGGAAGAAGAAGGGGCCTCCTTTTGGCCAGTCTTCAGGACAGGCCAAGAAGAAAGGTCCTTATCAGGCCCCCTCAGGACCGAAGAGTACGAAACTCATTGCCCTCAATGCGGAAACTCCCACCCAGGCAAGTGGTGCCGCAGAACGGCTGGTGCCTGCTTCATATGTGGGCAGGTGGGTCACAAGATGGCCACTTGTCCCCTTCGGAGGGATCAGCAGCCTCCTACGAATCAAGGCAGAGGCCAGCAGCAGCAGCCTAGGACCCAGGGAAGGGTCTTCACTCTCACACAATAGGATGCTGCCGCTTCCAACTCCGTTGTGACAGGTATGCCTGTTACTTAAGTACTCGTTTAAGATTACTTCATTCATATGCAATGGGATGCATTGATCATGAATGATAAAAGTATTGTTAAACCTCATGACATATAATATAAACTAAATTTGTGACCAGGTATAATTAAAGTAGGCAATGCTTATGCTCAATTCTTAGTAGATCCGGGTGCCACGTATTCATTTGTATCTGGCACATATCTCGCTAAGGATGAATCTTTGACACGCGTTCCCCTAGAGCAGGAGTTGTGCATTGCTCTCCCAAATGGTGATGTTATGAGGGTAGACTCAGTATGCAGATCTTGCCTGATTAACATGGGGATAGGAGATTGAAGGCCGATCTAATCGTCCTCCCACTAAAATCCTTTGATGTCATCCTTGGGATGGACTGGTTGGCCTCCTATCATGCTTCAGTAGACTGTTTCAGGAAGATGGTGATCTTCAAAATTCCTAATCAACCTGAATTCAGTTTTACTGGGAGTCAGGAGCATCTGGCCTCGGTGTTCGTGTCATCCCTACAGGCCGCAAAGTATTTGAAGAAGGGTAGCCAAGGGTTTCTTGCTGTGGTCAAAGATCTTCAGCAGGATGAGGTCAAGTTGGAGGATATTCCAGTGGCTCAGGAATTTCCTGATGTATTCCCAGATGATTTGACCGAATTACCCCCAGATCGGGAGGTTGAGTTCACTATTGATTTGGCCCCTGGCACTGGACCTGTATCCAGGGCCCCGTACCGTATGGCCCAAGCTGAGCTAAAAGAGTTGAAGAGCCAATTGCAGGAGCTCCTTGACCGGGGATTCATCAGACCTAGTGTATCTCCTTGGGGTGCTCCAGTATTATTTGTCAAAAAGAAAGATGGAAGTCTTTGGCTCTGCATTGATTACCGAGAAATCAATAGGGTAACAGTGCGGAACAAGTATCCTCTGCCAAGGATTGATGATCTATTTGATCAACTCCAAGGAGCTCGGGTATTCTCGAAGATTGATCTTCGGTCAGGATACCATCAACTCAAGGTCAAGGCTGGGGATGTGCTTAAGATAGCATTCAGGACTAGGTATGGCCACTACGAGTTCTTGGTGATGCCGTTTGGGTTGACTAATGCCCCGGCAGCATTCATGGACTTGATGAACAGAATCTTTAAGCCATACTTGGACAGTTTGTGGTGGTGTTCATTGATGACATCCTGGTGTATTCTAAAAGCCAGGAGGAGCATGTGGACCACCTGAAGATTGTTCTGCAAACTCTTTGGGAGAAAAAGCTTTATGCCAAGTTGCATAAGTGTGACTTTTGGTTGAGCCAAGTATTATTCTTGGGTCATATAATATCTAAAGATGGCATATCTGTGGATCCAAAGAAGATTGAGGCAGTTGTTAACTGGTGTAGGCCTTCCAATGTGTCTGAAATAAGAAGTTTCGTGGGGCTGGCTGGATATTATCGCAGATTTGTGGAAGGCTTCTCTCGCATTGCTCTACCCCTGACTCGCTTGACCCAAAAACAAGCGAAGTTTGATTGGACTGAGGAGTGTGAGCGAAGTTTTCAGGAGCTGAAGCAACGCCTAGTATCAGCCCCCGTCCTTACCCTTCCGTCAAGATCTGGAGGATTCACCCTATTCACGGATGCTTCTCGGAAGGGATTGGGATGTGTTCTGATGCAAAATGAGAAGGTGATAGCCTATGCCTCTCGGCAGTTAAAGCCATACGAACAAAACTATCCTACCCATGACCTAGAGTTGGCTGCCGTGATTTTTGCCTTGAAGATTTGGTGGCATTATCTGTATGAAGAGACATGTGATGTGTATACAGACCACAAAAGTCTAAATACATCTTCACTCAGAAGGAGTTAAATTTGAGACAAAGGAGGTGGATGGAGCTACTAAAAGATTATGACCTGAACCTGCACTATCATCCAGGGAAGGCCAATGTGGTAGCTGATGCCTTGAGTAGGAAGTCCTCCTCGGAGTTAGCTTCTATGATCACTTCTCAACCTCACATCTGGTGGGACCTTGAGAAGTTGGAGGTTGGATTGCGAGTACAGCGGTCCGATGGACTTGTGGCAGCACTTGTACTCCAACCCACTCTAATAGACAGGATCAAGTCCTCCCAGAAAGAAGACTTGGACCTGCAAAAGATTAAAGAAGCTATGAAGTTAGGGGTTCAAAATGAATTCGCTATAATGGAGGATGGATCCCTGAGATTTGATGGCAGGCTCTGTGTGCCAAATGCGGTGGAACTAAGAGCAGAAATTCTGAGGGATGCCCACTACTCTCCCTATAGTGCACCCAGGAGGCACCAAGATGTACAGAGACCTAAAAGAAAATTTTTGGTGGAAGGGAATGAAAAGAGAGATTGCTTAGTATGTGGCCAAATGTTTAATATGTCAGCAAGTGAAGGCTGAACATCAAAGGCCTGCGGGACCTCTTCAATCTCTGATGATTCCACAGTGGAAATGGGAGAAGATCACTATGGACTTCGTGACTGGTCTACCTAAGACCCCTAGGAGCAATGATGCGGTGTGGGTCATTGTAGACAGATTGACGAAGTCAGCCCATTTCCTGCCATTCAAAGTTGGGATTTCCAGTGAGAGATTAGCCAACATGTATATTGAACAAATTGTGAGGCTTCATGGTGTCCCCGTATCTATTGTATCAGATCGGGATACTAGGTTTGTGTCCCAATTCTGGAAGAGTCTTCATAGGGCTCTGGGGACCAAATTGAACTTCAGCACATCCTTTCATCCTCAGATAGATGGGCAGTCTGAGAGGACCATACAGACCCTGGAGGACATATTGCGAGCCTGTGTGATGGACTTGGGCGGTGCTTGGGACAACCACTTATCTTTAGTGGAATTTGCTTATAATAATAGTTACCAAGCCAGTATCCAGATGGCTCCATTTGAGGCCTTGTA
The DNA here is from genome assembly GCA_900491605.1 of Calamus simplicifolius. Lineage (NCBI taxonomy): Eukaryota > Viridiplantae > Streptophyta > Magnoliopsida > Arecales > Arecaceae > Calamus > Calamus simplicifolius. The sequence goes on along the minus strand of UESW01004218.1, from coordinate 992,848 downwards.
TGGAAGAAAATGCAGATCTCCCTTATGTTGGGATGATGTGGGAGAGAGAAGATTGTTGGGCCCTGAACTGATTCGGCAGACAGTAGAGAAGGTGCAGTTGATTAAGGAACGACTCCGCACAGCTCAGAGCCGACAGAAGAGCTATGCAGATGTGAGAAGAAGGGAGCTAGAATTTCAGGTTGGAGACCATGTCTTTCTGAAGATATCACCAACCAAAAATGTGATGAGATTTGGGATTAAAGGTAAATTGAGTCCACGATACATTGGGCCATTTGAGATTCTGAGTAAAGTAGGGGAGGTGGCTTATAGCCTGGCATTACCTCCGGTGCTCTCTGGGGTACACAGCGTATTTCATGTATCTATGTTGAGAAAGTATATTTCTGACCCCAGCCATGTGATACAGTTTGAGCCCATGCAGTTAAGGAATGATCTGACATATGAAGAGCATCCTGTGCGTATTGTGGACCGCAAGGACCAAGTCTTAAGACGGCGTAGCATTCCCTATGTCAAGGTTCAGTGGAGTAACCATTCTGAGAGGGAGGCTACTTGGGAGCTGGAGGAGGAAGTGAAAAATAAATATCCATACCTATTTGTATCTTAGTTTATGTAAATGAAAAGATAATAATTCTTATGATCAAAGCTTTGGATTCTAAATGTTATATGATGTACACCAATTTCGAGGCCAAAATTTTTATAAGGAGGGGAGAATGTGAGCCCCGGATCCTCACCATGTGAGGATCCGTCTTCTTGGACCGAAGGAGGGGGAGGCGCCGCACTCGTACCGCACGTGGGCGGCTCCCCAGTACTGCCAGTCAAAGAGGACGGCGCCCTCTTCTCTCAAGCACAGTGGAGGCCTCCCCATGCTGCTATAAATGGGGAGGGAGGAGGGAGCCTTCCCCTCCACCCACCACCATCAATGTGCCAGGTAAGGTTCCCCCTTCGTCCACTGTTTCGGCAGAGAGAAACGGGTGACAGAGAGAGGGAATCGGGAGAAATTCCTCCCGTTTCTATGCCCGGCCGCTGAGGCGGCCGAAGGAGGGAGGAGGAGGAGGCTCCGGCCGGTCGAGGCGGCCGGAGTGGGACAGCAGAGGGCCGCCGAGCGGCCCTCCCTTCATCGCGGAACCAAGCCGCTCCGTGGCTTGGTTCGGGCCCGGCGGAGTGCCCGCCGGCTCGCCGGGCCTGGGCTGCTGTCGGCGGCCTCCACCGGCGCCGGGGCAGCGTCCAGTGGAGGTCCGGCCGGCCGTGGTGGCCGGCCATGCCACCGGCATGGGTTGAGCCGTGGCGGGCAACGGGAGAAGAGAGAGAAATAGAGGAGAGAGAGGGGGAGGAGCTCGGCCACGGCGGCGGCCGGCCCCGGGCCGGTCGACGGTGGCCGGGCCCCTCCGGGAAGTGGCCGGCGGCGGCCCCGGCTGCCGGCACACGCTTCCCCTGTTTCGGACGAAACAGGGGAGGCGGGGGAGATTGGGGGAGCGGGCCGATTCGGGCCGTTCCCCCCTTTTGGGCCCTATTGGGCCGTTTCGCGAGCCATTTTTGGGCCATGATTTGAACCCTGTATTGGGCCAAAAATGAAAAAATAAAAGTATGCCCCGGATCAGTGTTGATTCTAGTTTCTGGGGGTATTTTTATTTTCCCATTTGGGCTTATGTAGTGGGAGATATTCAAGCCCCAAGTTGGCCCCGGGATTAAAATTGGGTAGAGCTAAAAGCTATTTTGATATGCTACTTTTGGGAACTAAAAATTGGGAAATTGATGCTGTAGGTACCCAGGTGCTTAAATAGCCGAATTACATCTTTGGATTAGTGCCAGAAGGTAAGTAAGTCATTTATCATAATTTTCATAAATTATTAAAATATAAAAATTATGTATAAATGTTATATTATTATATATTGCATTATTTGAAAAATAAGAAAATGGATTGGTATTATTATTTGTAAATGAGCATTTGCTATGATTAGTTTATTATTTATTATATTTTATAAATAATTGGGTATCTATGTGAATCACTGATCAATTGGCATGACTTTGAAATTGTTAAAGGTTTTATAAATATATGTGTATGTGACATGTTTTTATGAAAAGTATGGATTGCATTTTTTGCAATGATACATGCTATTTAGCAAATGATACTTTATGTATATGATGATATGTCACTATGGTCCGCTATGATATGGTATGATGTGATATGTTGCATGACTCACTTGGCATCGGGACCCAACTCCATAGGGGGGTATATGGAGCACACACACCCAGGAGGTGTGCTGTGACAGGATATGGCAATATTAAGCCACATGGCACCGGGACCCATCTCCATAGGGGGGTATATGGAGAACACACTTTGGGGTGTGTTGTAGCCGGATATGGCAGGATGTGAGTGCATGCCACTGGTTCCAGGACCCTGACTCCTAGGGGATATTTAGGGAGGATACACCCGAGGGGGGTGTTACACTCGAGAGGGATGTTCTGTGTACATAGTGTGTGGCCGTGGGACATTGGTATAAAAATACATTTTTTACATGCTATTTACAGTGGTTTTATCCTGAAATTGTATATTCTTGATATACGATATATGGCAATTGCTTTCAAAATTATTTTGAGCATATGATGCATGTTTTGATAACATGGTAAATGTATTTGAAATATGGGAGCTTGGCAGATATTTATTGTGGAAAAATTTAGTTTATAAAAGCATGAAGTGATTAAATTACATTATAGTTGGCTTACTTATTGAGTGTGAGCTCATTTAAATCTCACAATGTTTTTCAGAGCCACAGAACTGAAGATGGGGATATGGGGTAGTTGAAGCAGCTATCAGAGTAACTTAGATCCAGTACTTTGTTGTAACCCCATTGAGTTATGTATTTTGGCATGTAGTCTAAAACATATGATTATGGTTTTTATTAAGAACCATTTAAATTGGACGAAATATAATTATTACCCCTTCTTGTATTAAATGTTATATTTTGTGACGCCTTGCATGCCCGGCATGCGGCGGGTTGCCACCTCTAGATCCAATATAGGGTCTGGGGCGTGACATTTTCTCCGATAAAGGTTAGATATTTGTTGCCTCACCTTATGGAATTCATTTGCTTTGGGCTTATTGGATTGGTTCCTCTATTGGTTTGTTTCTAAATCAAAGTTTTCTTTAGAAGTCTGCAAAGATGGTGTCCGTCTCCTAATGAAATGTGTTTTTTGTTGAATCAATGGACTTCTTCTTTTAAACTAATTGAACAAACTATTAGTTCATGGGCTGTTAAATACCAGCTTGCATTCTTTATTCCTCAGCTTAAAGGTTGGGTCTTTATTTTCTTATGCTGTGGGATGGGATGGAATTCCTTTGTTTCACTATGTCTCCACATTCAAATTGATTGAATACTTGGATTCTCCAATTTCTTGGTTTCTTTTGTCAATTTTACACCAGATCCATGAAAGATGGTACCTTTGCTTCTTTATTATTACAATTGGTTTTGGTTTCTTCACTATAAAGAAATTGGCTTATGCTATAATTGAATAGCAAATGGGAGTTTAATAGTTGGCTACATTGTTCATCAATTAAATAGTTAAAAAGTCTTTGCGCATCCTGTGTGGTGCAAAACGCATGCACCATGTGCAGTAACTGAATATGTGCCCATATGACCATGCATGCATAAAGAATAATTTTATTTTTTTTGCATTACACGTGCGGCTACACCAATACATGATCAATCATTATGCATAATATGCATATTTCTGCATCATATATGGTGCAAAAAGAATTTTTCTTAGATAGCCAACTGTGCTTTACAGTGCCCAATTATTTAGGTTCTACCATTGGTCTGGCCAAACAAAAGGGAACCTTGCTACCCACCCATTAACCTACCATGACCTATGCTTTGCAGGTGGGTCTACAACACTTACGAGCCCACCATAGCCTTCCACTCTCTTGCTAGCCCACGTTGGGAGCAACCCTATGAGTTAGCGCCAAACAGCAGGGGACCTCACCTACATTGACTTGGTTGACCCTTTCCTAGACCTAGACTCTGAACTTAAATTAATGAGAATGTATTACTCTAAATTAAATTCAATGTTATCAGTGTAGCTATGTAGGCATCAAAACTAAGGAGAAGGGAGTTTAGGCTTGCTGCGAATCAAAAATTTGAGGATTAGTTCTTAACTATTTTATTTGAAGAAGTCAGTAAACCTAAAGATAGTTAGAGTGTTTTATAAAATTATGTAAAATTTGATTTAAGAGTTTTTGTCAGCAACCTTACTATAATTAGAGTATTTTTACATTGTTTATAACTTATATTTTTTTTAAAAAAATCATTAAAAATTTTATATTTTTATTTACAAGCAACCCTAGATTGAATAAGTTTATTGAAATATTATTATTTATATGTTGAACTTATTATGTTTATTAAATCATGTTTCAAATTTATGATCTAAAAGTACATAACATTTAATATATGTGATAAATGCTAGGCATATATGTTAAAAAGTTGATTTGTAAATTTATAAATTTGATTGCATAAGTAGTTCATATGAAAATTTTTGGATTGAGTAAGTTGTTTATTTTATGTCACAGTATGTAAGTTTTTATGTAAATTGATTTTTAATGTTAAACCTAGAATATTTGCATATGAAATAAAGTATAATGTATATATGTAAAAGTTATAAATCATAATTAATCTGCAATAAGTGTACTAGCCTATCGGAGTTTATATAAAAGCTATTGTTAGTTATAGAACCTCAAAGCATGAAAGAATCTATTCCGCAGGATTAAGTATGATACTGAAAAAAACTTACTTCATAACGGTTAAATGTTGTAATGCTGTTTACTAGACCTGTCATAGGGGTTATAGGTGGCTATAATTTAATTGATTGTTGAGTTTTATTAGAGTTTTGAAATATAAGTAAAGTAATTACTAACTTGATATAAATGTATTAAATATAATTTGAAAGTAAGCTGATGTTGTTTTATGATTATTATCAATGTAAAGATTTGATATATTTATTATATATATTGATATTTTAGAAATTATTTAAAATAATACTGTACAAATGTAAGTGTTTTTATGTATACATATAAATAGGGATTTTATTGGTTGTGCATACTTAATCTCTCTAAATATGATTAGAATTTACTTCCTCAGCATCAGCTCATAAAAATATTATTTGTTTTTTTAAAAACCAAGACAAGGGATGGGAATCAAGTAAAAGGTGGTCTAAGTTGCTTTAGTTTTTTTGTTTTCTGTAAAACATTTACTATTTGATTTTATTACCTTATGTAATTCTTTAGTTATTGATGTTGTTTTTTAATTTGATCATTTAATTTGTTGGATAAATAGTTTGTTCTTATTGATCAAATTTATTAGTTATATGAAAAGATACCTTACATATTGTAAAATTTAAGTTAGCAAGCATATGGCGGATTATTACATTCAAGATCCACCCTCAAGTTTGGGGCATAACATCAAGTCTTTCTATTTTAATAATGCTTGATAGAAAACTTGTCAGAGTTCGACAAAGTCAAGTCATTCTATTTTAATAACTAGGTATATGCTTGTATGATGCATGACATTGCTTTGATTTCAATTTTAAAAATAAAAATAAAATAAAATTTTAAATTTTTAGAAGTACTATGTATAGATTAATTTTATAAATCAGTTCATTACTATTTATTTCTAGGCTTATCTTTGTTTTTTTGGCTCTAAATAAGGTATGTACTAAACTATAATGTTTCTATACTAAATCTAAATGACATGTCATGACTCACGAGTTGTTTAAACCATATACATCGTAGAAATTTTTAATAGAAACAGTTCCATCTAATTTAGAGTCTTCATATAATTAATAGCGACAGAGGTTTTTAATTTAAGAAATAAGAGCGTTTTTTTAAAAAAAGTATATAAAATCTAGAAGGAATACTAATTTAAAAATTAAAATTAATAATTGAAACAAAGTGAAATTCTTTTGAGGATCAGGTCATAGCACGTAAACAAGATTCTCACTGAACAATTTTTCTTCGTCATATTTTGCGCTTAACTCTTGACACTCTTGCTAAAAAGTGAAAAATAAAATTATTACATTAAATATTATTAAATAAAATTAAACACATAGCAATAGAGGAGACGAACTGATTTTTTTTCTTAGCTTTACTGCATTATATATTAGATGCTAAAATGATAACGTGTATAGCAAGTAGAATTAATTCTTTGAAGTCAAATTGTTTAACTTTAATAATGGTAGAAGGGCAACTTGCCAAGCAGATAGGATTAATTTTTTTGATGTCTATGTCTTTCAATTTTAATAATGCTAGAACATGTAGTATTTTTTTTCTCTGTCCTATAAATTTTAATAATGCAGTACTGACTGGTATGAGCCTATAAACGTATTAGATAAGGAAGCAGTCAACAACTGCAACTATTCCAAATCTTTTCTATCTTCTTGGAACTAGCTTTGGTACCATGTGTCAAAGTTTTAAACCATTAGTCGAAGCAAAGTTATCAGGGTGTGGAAAATAAGAAGCCGGCAAGGACTTTTCCTTTCATGCTTCAGCAAAGTTATCAGGGTGTGGAAAGTTTGCTTGGAAGCCTTTGGTCTCAATTTAGTCACTGGTCAGTGATGGATGCATCTCGGTTGAACTCTCTCTCTCTTTCTCTCTCTAACGACCCAATTTACTACATATAAATCACTTAATCAACTTTCAATTTTTCGAGACTATTAGGAGAGGTACTTTTGACTGCATGACTCTGATACCATATTATAATGATTCGGCGCAGAGTGGCATCCATGAGCCCGTTTTATTACAAGAAAGCAAGATGGATAAGATGCACACCAACTTAGGCCACCACAGTCAAAAAGGGATCCAATTGATGCCTTATCCTTCTTGCTTTACCATATATAAACCACTCAATCAACTCCAATTTTTCGATGTGAAACTATTGAAAGAGGCATCACACACTCTCTCAACATTTTCTCTTGCCTTCGTCTCATTTCATCTCTTCTTCTTCTTTTCCTAATGACTACCAAAGCCGCAGCTGATCCGTTTTGCCCTGGTGACGGTCTCGGAGCCAGCTTGCTAGGTGCTTAATTTTGGTTCTGCTGGGGTGGAATTAACCTTTGAGAGGCTCCTTTGTTTTTCTTATATCAATCTTCGTTCCTCTGTGACTCTTTTGTATTGACCACCAACAACATAGCATCATAATCGAAAGTACTACAAGTCTTTTGTTCTAGGCGCAGAAGCATAAAGTATTACATCCATTATATTTTTGTTCTACATGGAATACAGTGTTCTATGACAGATGTGTTTTGAATTTTTATAATCATCATAATAACATTATTAATATAAGTATTTATTATAATCTTATCTAATATGATAGATATTATATCAGTCTTAATATTATTAATTCATATTTTTCCATTATATCATATTGTTCATAGAATTATGCTGTTATGTTACAGTAAGATGATGTTATTATATTATTTTATATATTATATTATCTTAATAAGCTTCATCTTAATTATATTTAATAATATTTGAAATGTGGCCTAAAGGAAAACTAGATTAGGGCCCTACAGTTACTTCTCTCAGATCAGGAGCCTTGACTCCCAAATGAAGTTCAAACTCATCAAAGTGCCCATTTTAAGCTTCCAATCATCTGTGAAATCATGTGTTTAATGTTCGTGCTTTTATAATATTTTTTTAATTAAAAATTACACTCTAATTTCATTCTTTCAAATTCATCATGTAATATCTTCAGTCCTTACCCAATGCTTTTATGTCTTTAAACTTCTTATTATTTATAACAACACTTGCATACAATCAGATGAAAAAACGTAAATAAATCACAAACATAGGCGATTGCTCTCATGCATGTGCATCGGATAACTTTATTGGCAGCTGATATTTTATATAAGAAATTAATTAGTTTGCTGTTTACAAACACCCAAAAATATATCTGAATAAAGAGTGGGCTTGACTCTTGGTACTGCAGTTATGTAATCCTCGCATACGGTTAAAACTTCCAATTTTTCCCTTTTAATTCCTGGAATGTAGAAGAAGCGCCCAAGGCGTCAACTTTGGCACGAACAGACCATCTTCATTGGTGTGCATTTACTGATTAGATGAATGGGAGTAATTAACAAATAACAAATATATAGGTGGTCTACAGGATAAGATGAGATGGGTCCTTTGCTTCATCTCAACAGCTAAATTTCTTTGAGCAAACCATTAAGCATTTTGAAGAAAGTCATGCCATAGATTCACACTGGATCTAGGCTTACAACTTCATAATGATCTCGATTTTTTTCCAAATTCGATATTTAAACGGGGAAATATTGCTAATATTCCTAACCTCTAAATAAACTAATTCCATGAAGTTAAGTCTGTGTATTTTAATAATACGTAACCTGCATGGCAATTAATTCACGGAAGTCAAGTAAGTCTTTCTGTTCTAACAATGCTTGATAGAGAGCTTGCCAAAAGAGGTCAAACTAATTTCTTGAAGTCAAGCCCTTCTGCCTTGATAATGTTAGCAACATAACGTGATAAGGATATACAATTAAGTTGAGAAAGTCAAGAAAGAAAATTAAGGAATTTTTACATAAGGATATACAATCAAGTTGAGAAAGTCATGGAAAAAAATCAAGAAATTTTCACATAACAATATACAATCAAGTTGAGAAAGTTAAGAAAAAAAATCAAAGAATTTTTATATTTGAATTATTTGGCAGTTACTTTGATAAGGATATACAATCAAGTTGAGAAAGTCAAGCAAAAAAATTAAGAGATTTTGAGTTACTTATTTTAATTTATTTTTTTTTCTTAGTAGTTTCCTTCTTTTGTGCTCATATAATCTGTATATATACTATCAAGAGAAACATATTTCTTCGTCCTATTATCTCCATAATCTGTCTAGATTTAATTCTTTGAAGTGAAGTTATTTAATTTTAATAATCTTAAAATATGCAGTATTTTTTTTGTAATAAATTTTATTTAAGCCAAGCATTATTCAAGTGATTCTGGCATCCTCTTCTCCTTGCATAAGCATTGATAAGACACCGTCAAATACGTCTGTCTTAACAATGCTCGCATGATAACGTGTCAGGCAAGTAGGATTAATTCTTTGAAGCCAAGTTATTTAATTTTAATATTCTTAGATCATGCAGTATTTTTTTTTTCCCCTCCCACTAAATTCTATTTAAGCCAAAAATTATTTAAGATCTCTTTAAATGATTTTAGCATCCTTTCCTTACATTAGCACTGATAAGACACCGTCAGGTTCTGTCTTAATAATGCCAGCAGGACAACGTATCAGGCAAGTAGAATTAATTCTTTGAAACCAAGTCATTTAATTTTAATAATCATAGAACATGCAGTATTTTTTTTTCTCCTCCTAGTAAATTTTATTTAAGCCAACAAATATTTAGGATCTCTTTAAATGATTCTGGCATCCTCTCCTTACATTAGCATTGATAAGATGGAAAGCCTTGAAAGAAATATATTGCACTATGATTGATCACATAGGTCTTTGATCGAGTTTAACCACATGTCATTTTGTCATTTTTAATTACTTAAGATCTCGATCAAAAAAAGCTACTTAAAAAGGTGTTTGTCTGAGCTTTATCACCTCATCTAAGTACCAAGATCCCTCCCAACATATGACTGATGCGAGAGTAGACGTATTAGATACGAAAGCAGTCAACAACTGCAACCATTCAAGTCTTGCATGACTTGCCTTTGGTACCATATGCCAAAGTCTTGAACAAGCAAAGTCATTGTGGTGTGAAAACAAGAAACCACCATGAATATCACAAGGTCTTTTTCCTTCATTCTTCAGCATTGGTGTCTAGAACTTGCTTGGAAGTTTCTGCTCTTATTTTCCAAGAAAGAATTCAATCAGTGGCTAATTTAGTCATTGTTCAGGGTCACGGATGGAAGATACTTTCTGTTTGCGCTTCAGATAAGTATAAAGAGCTTCATCTACTTCATCTCACAGCAGCTCGATTCATGGATCCAAAAGGAACCCAATTTCTCCTTTTCTTCTTTGCTTTACTATTCACTCAAACGAGCAAATTCAATGGAGATTCGATCCCAGGCTGCATATCAACCGAAAAAAACGCTCTTCTTGAGTTTAAAAAAGGACTCAATGATCCCAGCAACAGGCTATCTTGGGAGGATGGGGACTGCTGCAACTGGGAAGGTGTGACATGTGACTACCAGACTGGCCATGTTACCAAGCTTGATCTCGAAAACCCACACCCATTCTCAGACACTGGAGATATTCGTTACGACAACTGGTCCTTGGGAGGTGAGTTAAGACACTCCTTGCTTGGTCTGAAACACTTAAATTATCTTGACCTAAGCATGAACAACTTTGATGGGATTAGTATCCCAGAATTCTTGGGTTCATTCCCTCAGCTCAACCATCTCAACCTCTCTGGAGCTCGTTTGGTTGGACTGATCCCACACCAGCTTGGGAATCTATCGAACCTACGATATCTCGATCTCTCTTCTAATGATTTTAGCATTGATAATGCCCTCTGGATTTCTCGCCTTTCTTCTCTGCGATATCTCAACATGGGCAATGTAATTTTCAGTGAAGGTGCTCACTGGCTGCAAGCACTAAACATGCTCCCTTCCATTGTTGAGATACACTTACCCTCTTGTGGCATCAACACCATTCCTCTCTCTCTTCCACATGTGAACTTTACCTCACTATCTACTCTTGATCTTTCTGGTAATTCCATTGATTCAGTAACGCCTGGTTGGCTATTCAATATAAGTAGCCTTGAGAACCTCAATCTGAGCAAAAGTTTCACTCAGGTTTCCATTCCACATGCAATAAAAAATTTAGTTGCACTCAAGTCCCTTGATTTATCCAATAATCAGTTTCTACTTGGCAAAATTCCTGCTGTGCTTGGAGGTCTGTGTAAGCTGCAGCATCTAGACTTGTCAGGCATTAATATCAACAAAGACTTTCGTGAATTTGATGAAGTTTTTACTGGATGCATCAACAACAGCTTGGAGACTCTGAGAATGCCAGCAACCAGTCTTAGCGGTTATTTGCCAGAGAGGTTATGGGACTTCAGAATGCTCAAATATCTCGATTTGAGCGAAAACTCAATTTCTGGTCCTATTTCTGCATCACTTGGAAGGCTTGCAGAGCTAATTTATTTAGACCTCAGCTCGAACTTGTTGGAGGGCGTCATGTTGGAAGAACACTTCGCCAATCTCACCGAACTGAATCATCTATATTTGTCGAAAAATCAAAATTTAATGCTGCAGGTGGCGCCTGATTGGAGCCCCCCTTTTCAGCTTCAAACGTTAAGCATTGGTTCTTGCAAGCTAGGATCAAGATTCCCAGCATGGCTCCGAATGCAAGAAAACATTTCCACTCTAGACTTGTCTAGCACAGAAATTTCAGGCGCTCTGCCAGATTGGTTTTGGAGGTCATTTTCCCAGATGCAGTATTTGGATGTCTCCAGCAATGGAATCAATGGCACTCTAAAAGACTTCATCAACCTTGAAACGAGTTCTTTGCCAAATTTTTCTTTTGCCATGAGGGGACTAGACCTATCAAACAACTCATTTTCAGGAGTCATTCATGTTGACCTCGTCAAAAGTATGCCAGGTTTGGTATTCCTCTACCTTTCCAGAAATAATTTAAGTGGTGAACTTCCTTCGTCTCTTTGCAATCAGCTCGACTTGATGGTTCTTGATCTTTCAGAAAACCTCTTGTTGGGTGAGCTTCCTGATTGCTGGAACCGCTCTTCTGCTATCAGGGTCATGGATTTTTCAAGTAATAGCCTGTCTGGAAACATTCCTTCTTCTATCGGTTCATTAAGGCATCTCAAGTCATTGCATTTGCGTAACAATAATCTATCAGGAGAACTCCCTTTATCCTTCAAGGGCTGTGAGAGTTTGCGTACTCTTGATCTAGGACACAACAGATTCAGAGGTACGCTACCAACTTGGATGGCAGAAAGTTTCCTGTCTTTGAGTATCCTTTCCCTGCGATCAAACATGCTTGTTGGAAATATTCCTCATAATCTGTCAAGGCTAAATGCTCTTAAAATCCTGGATCTTGCCGGTAACAATTTATCAGGAACCATCCCTTCAAGCTTTGGGAACTTTACTGCCATGAAAGTGCCAATGGAGAATTATTATGGAACCATTTCAGATTATCAATTTTTAAATTACCAAGAAAACATGGTAGTGACTTTGAAAGGAAGAGAATTGGAGTGTGGCCGGGTTCTTCAATTTGTGATCATTATGGACCTCTCAGACAATAACTTGTCTGGAGTGATACCAGAAGAGCTGACCAGTCTTTCTGAGATACTAGGCTTAAACTTGTCTGGAAATCATCTGATAGGAGAGATTACAGAAAAGATCGGTGCACTACAACTGTTGGAGTCACTTGACTTATCAAAAAACAATCTTTCTGGTAGAATTCCTTCAAGCATGGCTGCTTTAAGTTTTTTGAGTTACTTGAACTTATCTTGGAACAACTTGTCAGGAAAAATTCCATCAGGCAAGCAGTTGGCAACCCTGTATGATCCATCCGTCTACATTGGTAATCCTGGTCTTCATGGGTTCCCATTAACTCAACAGTGGAAAAATGACGAACTAGAGGCTGAACAAAATGACAATGCTATGGATGAAGGAGGATCTGAAATGAAGCGGATAAAGGATGAACAAAATGATAATGTCATGGCTGAAGGAGGATCCGAAATGAAGTGGGTTTACATAAGCATGGGGCTGGGATTCGTAGTCGGCTTTGGGGTTGTTTTTGGTCCACTATTATTCAATAAGAAATGGAGAGAAGCCTATTTTCGATTTATCGATGAAGTATTTGATATGGTTTATATGGCCTTAGTAGTGAGTTTCACTTAAAGAACACAATGTTAAAAAGCTTGCGCATGATCGTTTGTAACCTTTACTTATGTTTGCGCACAAGTTTTTCTTTTTCTTTTTCCTTTTTCTGCTTTTGAGAAAATTGTTTGCAAAAGTTCTTGAGAATGGATTGTATGCACTCAAACTTTACTTAGTAGACTAAACTCATGCCAATGAGCTAAGTTATGTTCCAAATGATTTTAGTCACCACATCAAAACATCAGCAAGTCATATTGATGAAGGATGCATCAATTGTAGAACAGTTAACTTGGTCCAAAATCCAAAACTTTTCATATTTAATAGATGATAAAAAGAAAAAGTATAGCCTATAGTTGGAACTATGGATACATTATCTCTCAAGAAACTTTCAAAACAGTTAACCTAGAGTAAAACATAAAACTTTTCATATTTGACCTACTATAAGAAAAAGCAAGTGAGAACTATAGTTGGGACTCCGGATGCATTATCTTTGAAGAAACTATTAAATGGGTTAACTTGAACCAAAACTCAAAATTTTTTATATTTAGTCGATGATACAAAAAGTAGGGCCTATAGTTGAGACTTCGAATGCAATATCTCTGAAGAAACTTTCAAATGGATTGACTTAAACAGCAATCCAAAACTTTCCTTAGATAAAAATGAAAGGTAGGGCCTATAATTAGGATTTTGGGTGTATCATCTTTGAGAAAATTGTCAAATGGATTGACTCAAGCACCAATGTAAAAAGTTTTAACATTTAGACGACGATAAAATATGTAGGTAAAGCCTATGATCTGGATATCAGGTGCATCACTTTTAAAGATGCCATGAAATAGATTGATTTTGGTACCAACCTAAAAAAAAAAAAGTTCATATTTGGACTATAACAAATTGGGCAAGTGAAGCGTGTAGTCTTACACTAGATGGATGCATTATTTTTAAAAAATTATGAAATTAGTTGACTCAAACACCAACTCAAAAATTTACATATTTGGGTCATGATAAAAATGTGGATTAAGGCTTGTGAGCTAACTAACTCTTCTTTAGTTAGCTATAGAGCTAACTCCCGTCCTCTGTGTCTCCTGCAAGCCATGAGCCATCATTTTTTAGTTAGCTGGGGAGCTAACTACCATAGCTTGCTCCTGTTTCCTCTGCCGTTTGATTTGCTCTTTAGTTAGCTGAAGAGCTAACTATCTTTTGTTTAGTTAGCTGCTGAGCTAACTAAGCACTTTGCACTTTTTCTCCTGGCCGATTTCTTTTGTTGTTAGTTAGTTGGGAAGCTAACTAGGAATTGTTTAACTTCCTAAGGAGCTACCTATCTGGACGTTTTCTTTGCCGTGGCATCTCTTGTGAGCTAGCTGACTAGCTAGCTGGGATTTCTTGCTTACCTCTTGGCCGAATGCATTCAGCTACCTGGAGTTATTTCCAGTCAACTGCCGCTTGAGTTCTTGAGCGTGCTCTTTCTTTCTTACTCTCTCTCTATTTCTATTTTCAACTACATTTAACTTTTGATTTTTTGAATTGTTTCAGGGTTCTTCCTTCCTCAAATGGAGACCTGCATTCAATGCTTAAGGGAAACATTTTACAACGATTATATTTTCTTCCCATTTTTATTTTCATTTGTTCCTAATGTATCTAACGGATATCTTTTTGTTGGATCATTATAAATAGCTGTGATTAGAAGCACACTATGACGATTTTTGAAAAAGAGATTTTCAAGAGGAAGATGTTGACCCAATTGAGGATTTTGATGATTAACAAAACTTTTGAGTATAATATTTGATGTTACTAATGATTTTGATTAAGTTTTTCAGATTATAAGTCTATTTGATGATCAAAATCAAGTTCTGTTTTGAATCTAATGTCAAGGTAAGACTGCATACATTAGAGTCGACACATGGAATCACAGAGCCGACTCCGGAAAACGGCACGGACTTAGAGTCGACTCCGGGACTGTGAGAGCCGACTCTATCAGAAACAACAGAACGATGAATTTTCAGGCCATGACCTAGAGTCGACTCCCATACTTCTAGAGTCGACTCCAGAAGAATTTTGTGTCGACCCCAGAAAAGTCAGAGACGACTCCAGATCGAGCGGATTAAATTATTTCGAGTTAGAGCCGACTCCAGAAAAGCCAGAGCCGACTCCAGAATGTCAGACACGGCTCCAGAACTGTCAGAACGACTCTAAACTTTATCTTTATCTATTTTAATCCCAACGGCTATTGTTATTTATGGATCTAATCCTTTTTCACTTGCTTCTAACGGATAGTTTCACACTATTTGTGGATTAATCAGATCTATAAGAAGAGAGTTGATTGCATCCCAAAAACAAGAGAGGAAAAGAGAAGAAAGAGGCAAAAAGAAAAGAATAAAAAAAATCATTGAGATCCATCAGAAAAGAAAAGAGGGAAAACCTGTAAGGAAAGATCATACTCATTCCCCAAAAGAAGAGAAAGAGATTTCAAGCCTTTGCTGTTCTATTTAGAAGAAATCTCAAGAGAAGGAAGAAGCCCTAGTTTTTTCAATCTTCTGAGCCTCAAGAGTCTATTCAAAGGAAGATCCATTCAAAGGAAGAGAAGGAAGAAGCCACCAAGATCTTCGAATTAGGCTTTGGTTCCTAATCTCTATTTATTGTTTCATTATTATATATTTGCTCATTGAAGGAGTAGTTTGCTTTTGTAAAAATTAAATACTGTTTGCTGGGTCAATCTGGTGATTGATTCAGTTGAGGCTGTTAGCCTTGTGCAAGCATTAGCTTGTGGTTTTAGGTTTTGTACTGGTGAGCCTTGAAAACCAGCTGGGTTCGTTGTGCACCCGGGAAAACAACAAGTTCGAGTTGTGAGCTTACAAAACAACTCTGCTGTAATCTGTTTGATTATAGTGTGGACCCAAGAGGTACTTGGGAGTGGACCTAGGTGTAGGTACACCGAACCACTATAAAATCTATTGTGTTTGCCGTGATTGTCTCTTTATCTTCAACTCTCTATTTATAGTTGCTTAGTTTTAAATCTGTGAATCTAAGTTTTTATTTCCGCCGGCGGTTTTCTTTCAAAAGAGTTTAATTTTTGAAAAATCCAAATTCACCCCTCCTCTTGGGTTGCTATCTGGACCAACAATTGGTATCAGAGCTAGTGCTCATTTGATTTGATCTAACGATCAAGAGTCAAAGATCCACATGGCAACTCAAGCTGGTTCATCTTTTTCCGAAGGTCAATCTACTAATAGACCACCCTTATTTAATGGTTCTAACTATGGTTATTAGAAGGCTAGAATGAAAATATTCATTCAAGCACTTGACTATGATCTATGGAGTATTATAGTCAATGGACCACACACACCCACTGCTAGAGTTAATGGCATGGAGATTCCTAAACCGGAAATGGAATGGGATGAACATGATAGAAAATTGGCACAACTCAATGCCAAAGCAATGAATGTCTTATACTGCTCATTAGATGCAAATGAATTCAATCGCATATCTATTTGCATTTCTGCTAAGAAAATCTGGGATAGACTTAAAGTTACCCATGAGGGAACAAATCAAGTCAAGAAATCCAAGATTAACATGCTAGTTCATAAATATGAATTGTTTAAAATGGATGCATGTGAATCTATTGCTGATATGTTTACAAGATTTACTGACATAGTTAATGGTTTAAAAAGTCTTGGTAAATCTTATGATAATTCTGATCTTGTGAGAAAGGTCTTGCGTTCCTTGCCTAGGACTTGGGAAGCTAAGGTGACGGCAATACAAGAGGCAAAGGATCTAAGTACATTACCCCTAGAAGAACTGTTGGGATCCTTAATGACTCATGAGCTTCAAATCAAGCAACATGTTGATGATGATGAGTCAAAAAAGAAGAGAACTATGGCTTTTAAGATTTTTGAATATATGGAAGAGCCTCATGAATCCGAAGATGAAAGTGATGATGAGGATATGGCACTCATCACAAGAAAATTTAAAAGATTCATAAAGAAGAAGAAGTTTGAAAAGAAAAAGCCCTTTGCAATAAAAGATGAGGACAAGGGCAAAGAAAAGGAAGTTATTTGCTTTGAATGCAAGAAGCCAGGTCACTTTAAATCTGAATGCCCTCAACTAAAGAAAGGCACCCGAAGATTCAAAAAGAAGGCAATGATGGCCACATGGAGCGATTCGGAAAGTACAAGTTCCGAAGAAGAAGAAAAGAGTGAAATGGCCAATCTATGCTTCATGGCGGACAATGATAAGGTAAGTCCGATTTCTTGATGACTTCACTTTTGATGAATTACATAGTGCTTTTTATGAATTAATGGATGATTTTGCAAACCTAAGTTCAAAGAACAAAGATTTGAAAACTCAAATGCAAAAACTATCATTAGAAAATGAAAAGCATGTTGTTGAAAAAGAACTTTTGATAAAAGAAAAAGAAAGTTTGAAAAATGAAGTTGATAGACTTAAGCCTATAGTTGATAAATTTACTCTAAGCTCTATCAAACTTAATATGATTTTGAAAAATCAAAAGGCTATTTTTGATAAAGCTGGATTAGGATATAATCCACTTAAAAAGCAAAAATCTTTGAAGAACATTTTTGTTCATGCTAAAAAATCATTAAACATTACTTGTTTTAAATGTGGAAACAAAGGACATAAATCATATATGTGTAAATCTTCACATAAAAAGAAAAATATGATTTGGGTTCCCAAAGGAACAATGTTTAATCCATCTAACCATGAAGGACCCAAGAAGGCTTGGGTACCTAAAATTAAGACATAAATGTTTTGCAGGAGTGTCTTGCAGCTATCAGACTGAAAAGAAAATGGTACCTGGACAGTGGTTGCTCAAGACACATGACGGGTATAAAGATCAATTCATCACCCTTGAATCAAAAAGAGGTGGAGTAGTTACTTTTGGTGATAATGGTCAAGGCCATATCATGGGTATTGGTAAGATTCAAATTACTCCATCTACTCATATTGATAATGTTTTATATGTTGATGGACTTAAACATAATCTAATAAGTATTAGCCAACTGTGTGACAAAGGGTTCAAAGTTTTCTTTGAAGCTTCTGTTTGCACTGTTACTAATCCCATTGATAATAGCATTATTCTTGTTGGTAAACGCTATGGCAATGTGTACTTAATTGATTTGAGTAATTTATCTCCAAGTAATCATTGCTTAGTTGCTAATAATGCTAAAATGAATGAGATTGGTTGGCTGGCCTGGGCAGTGACCACAAAGCGAGTGGAAGCTTTTGCTCGCTGTGTTGCGTGGTCCTGAGATGTTGCGAAGCTTTTGCTCAGCTCGTTGAAGGTGCCCCCCAGCTAACTAGTGAAAGCTTTTCGGATTCTTGTCATCACCATCTTTACGATCCACCAATTTGATAAAAAATAAAGGGATGAGATCTGCAAACCAGCATCGCTAATCCCCCCTTTCTGGCGCGCCAATCTGATGCGGACAAATCACCCGTATTGAGCGACGGGCATGCTGAGGTTTGTCGTGGGCTTCCAAGTGGGATGGAGGGGTCGTCTCCCTTCTTCGGAACCCTGCAAGAAGTCCCCGGCCGGTGCTTCCGGTGAGGACCCTCTGACGCTCAAGTTAGTAAACTTGTCGCTCAGTTCTATAGTAATGATATAAGAGTTGAGATAGAGAGCGATAGATAGGGAGAGAGAAAGAGAGATCCCCTGCATTGAGCTCGGGTCCTCCTCTTATACCTGTCTCGGGGGGTCCCGTTTACCTCGTTCCGTTGGAACCGTTGAATCTTCCTCGTTGGGATAAGTTTCTCTGAACGGCAAGTGGTTAAGCCGTTGCTGGATGAGGGCCGCTTGTAGCGGTAACTGCCGAGCGTGCTAGCACTTGCCCGTGATTTCAGTGAGCGAGGTACACGGCAATAGACCTCGAATCACGGGATCTGTTGCCTGAGACGGGTCATTGTGCATGCGAGAAAGGCACCAAGTTAGGATCGAATCCGTTGTTGGAAGCCAGAACCAGAGGCCGGAGCTGGAGGCCAGAGCTAAAGGCCGTCGCTGAGGCCGGAGCCAAGGGCCGGAGCTGGAGGCCGTCGCTGGAGGCCGGAGACAGGCCATCGCTGGAGGCCGGAGCTGAAGGCCGGAGCCAAAGGCTGGAGCTGGAGGTCGTCGCTAGAGGCCAGAGCCAAAGTTCTATTTGTGGGTTTTGCTGTCACATCGTTATTTTCGAAAATCGTGCAAAAGATAATACCACCCAGAGGAAACGGTCTCCGGCGTCGCCATTCATCCAATACTGAGGCATGTGACAATCTTTCCTTTCATTTTCTTGGGATCAAGAGAGTCCATGAAGCAAAACTCCTTGTCACTGGCAGAAACGTTAGCTTTCTTGGCATCAGCAACATTGATCAACGGATAGAACTTGTTGGCTGGTAGGATAGCTGTTGAAAGGCTCTGTCCCTTTATCCGCTTGTTGTTGCCAAGAGTCAGGAAGGAGGAGAAGTCCCGGACCATGGTGCTTGCTTCACAGTAATGATCCATGGTGCAACGTTGCTAACCGACGCTATCGTCGGGCCTGCGTTGCTAGCGGAGCAACGCACCGTGATCCCTTTAGCGACGGCCTGGAACGAGCCTATCGCGATAGGGTCACCGAAGAAATCTACGAAGGAGTCGCTTCCGAGGGAGACGGAGATCACATCGACGCCATCGTGGATGGCCGCATCAAAGGCTGAAAGGATCTCCGCGGAGAAGCATCCCTCCCAGCACGCCTTGTAGGCAGCGACACGGGCTTTCTGCGAGCCACCCTTAGCTGTCTCCTTGGCATAGCCGAAGATGCTGGCCCCCGGGGACCAAGCGCCCTCCTCCTCGTCGAGAGGGTGTGTATGCCGTTTTACCGGGGAATTCCCTGGTTTATCGGGAGGGAAGTAGGGGCGTTGCAACCGAGTCGGATGGCCCAGGCTCTCGAAGATCGCGGTCAGTTTTAGAACAAACGGCACTCATGGGTTTGTTAACTGGCCTCATCAGATGCCCCCCACACTTTTTGAGCTTGGTTAATGCATGATATACATGCTCAATAAGTGTAAAATTTCAGTAAATTACCTGCCACTCAGAAGTATCGTATGTTAAGTTTTTATGGGGGGTGCTTGTCAACTAACCGGCGAGGCAAAAATAAAAACTGATTGAGCTCGATTGCAATAAAATCGCTGAGGTTGATAAATCCATCGGGACAGAGCAATAGAGCCGCTAAGGCTGAGGCTGTATGAGCAGCAGAGTGCCGACACCGTATAGAGCCGAGGTCGAGGTGGCCGAGAGAGGCCGACTGGGACCGAGGCCGAGATGGCCAAGCAGGATGGAATGATGTCGGGGTAGGGCAACTTCTTCTCTTTGTGGTGCCTTGTGTAGACATCTTCATGCTTCCCTTGACTGGCAGCCGGCAGTCCTCTTCTGATGCAGAGCCCGGGAGCGGATGCTCGTCAACTGTAAGTTGGAGAGTCGGTTTCTCCTGACCGTGAGTTAACTTTCGGTCTTCTTTTGTCACAAAATTCGAAGGTGAGTGCATGTCAACTGTGAGCTGGGGAGTTGGCTTCTCCCAGCTGTGAGTTGTCTTGGGGCTTCTTGACTCGATGCGAAGTCGGGCTTTGGTGCCGACGCGAAGTCGGGCTTTCGATGCCGACGCTGAGTCAGGTTAAGTGCCGACGCGGAGTCGGTCTTCTAGTACCAACACTGAGTCGGGTTTTCGTTGCCGACGCTGAGTCGGGCTAAGTGCCGCGGAGTCGGTCTCCAAGTGCCGACGCTGAGTCGGGCTTCCGGTGCCGACGCTGAGTCGGGCTAAGTGCCGACGCGGAGTCGGTCTCCAAATGCCGACGTGAAGTCGGGCTTCCGTTGCCGACGCTGAGTCGGGCATCCAGTACCGACGTTGAGTGGGTTTTTGTTGCCGACGCTGAGTCGAGCTAAGCACCGACGCGAAGTCGGGCTTCCGATGCCGACGCCGAGTCGGGTTTTCGTTGCCGACGCTAAGTCGAGCTAAGTGCCGATGTGGAGTCGATCTCCAAGTGCCGCCGTTGAGTCGGGCTTCTGGTGCCGACGCTGAGTCGGGCTAAGTTCCGACGCGGAGTCGATCTCCAATTGCCGACGTGAAGTCGAGCTTCCGATGCCGACGCTGAGTCGGGCGTCCAGTACCGACGCTGAGTCGGGTTTCCGTTGCCGATGCTGAGTCGGGCTAAGTGACGACGCAGAGTCGGTCTTTTAGTACTGACACTGAGTCGGGTTTTCATTGCCGACGCTGAGTCGGGCTAAGTGCCGATGCGGTATCGGGCTTAGGTGCCGAGGGGAGACTCGGGCTTAGAGTGCCGACGCGGAGTCGGGCTTAGGTGCCGAGGGGAGACTCGGGCTTAGAGTGCCGACGCGGAGTCGGGCTTGAGTGCCGAGGGAAGACTCGGGTCTAGAGTGCCGACGCGGAGTCGGGCTTGGAGTGCCGACGCGGAGTCGGGCTTGAGTGCCGAGGGGAGACTCGGGCTTAGAGTGCCGACGCGGAGTCGGGCTTAGGTGCTGAGGGGAGACTCGGGCTTAGAGTGCTGACGCGGAGTCGAGCTTGAGTGCCGAGGGGAGACTCGGGCTTAGAGTGCCGATGCGGAGTCGGGCTTAAAGTGCCGACGCGGAGTCGGGCTTAGGTGCCGAGGGGAGACTCGGGCTTAGAGTGCCGACGCGGAGTCGGGCTTAGAGTGCCGATGCGGAGTCGGGCTTAGAGTGCCGAGGGGAGACTCGGGCTTAGAGTGCCGACGCGGAGTCGGGCTTAGAGTGCCGACGTGGAGTCGGGTTTAGGTACCGAGGGGAGACTCGGGCTTAGAGTGCCGACGCAGAGTCGGGCTTACAGTGCCGATGCGAAGTCAGGCTTAGAGTACCGACGCTGAGTCGGTCTTCAAATGCCGACGCTAAGTCGGGCTAAGTGCCGACGCGGAGTCGGTCTTCAAATGCCAATACGAAGTCGGGCTAAGCGCTGACGCGGAGTCGGTCTTCAAATGACGACGCGAAGTCGGGCTTCTGATGCCGACGCTGAGTCGGGTTAAGTGCCGACACGGAGTCGGTCTTCAAGTGCTGACGCTGAGTCGGTCTTCAAGTGCCAACGCGAAGTCAGGCCAAGTGCCAAAGTCGGTCTTCAAGTGCCGACGCTGAGTCGGTCTTCAAGTGCCGACGCTGAGTCGGTCTTCAAGTGCCGACGCGAAGTCGGGCTAAGTGCCGACGCGGAGTCGGTCTTCAAGTGCCGACGCGAAGTCGGGCTTCTGATGCCGACGCTGAGTCGGGTTAAGTGCCGATGCTGAGTTGGTCTTCAAGTGCCGATGCGAAGTCGGGCTAAGTGCCGACGCGAAGTCGGTCTTCAAGTGCCGACGCGAAGTCGGGCTTCTGATGCCGACGCTGAGTCGGGTTAAGTGCCGACGAGGAGTCGGTCTTCAAGTGCCGACGCTGAATCGGTCTTCAAGTGCCAACGCGAAGTCGGGCTAAGCGCCAACGCGGAGTCGATCTTCAAGTGCCGACGCTGAGTCGGTCTTCAAGTGCCGACGCGAAGTCGGGCTAAGTGCCGACGAGGAGTCGGTCTTCAAGTGCCGACGCGAAATCGGTCTTCAAGTGCCGATGCTGAGTCGGACTAAGTGCCGACGCGGAATCGGTCTTCAAGTGCCAACGCGAAGTCAGGCTTTTGATGCCGACGCTGAGTCAGGTTAAGTGCCGACGCTGAGTCGGTCTTCAAGTGCCGACGTGAAGTCGGGCTAAGTGCCAACGCGATGTCGGTCTTCAAGTGCTGACGCGAGTCGGTCTTCAAGTGCCAATGCTGAGTCGGTCTTCAAGTGCCGAAGCGAAGTCAGGCTAAGTGCCGACGCGGAGTCGGTCTTCAATTGCCGACGCGAAGTCGGTCTTCAAGTGCCGACGCTGAGTCGGGCTAAGTACCGACGCGGAGTCGGTCTTCGAGTGCCGACGCGGAGTCGGGCTAAGTGCCGACGCGGAGTCGGTCTTCAAGTGCCGACGCGAAGTCGGTCTTCAAGTGCCAACGCGAAGTCGGGCTAGTGCCGACGCGGAATCGGTCTTCAAGTGCCGACGCAAAGTCGGGCTAAGTGCCGACGCGGAGTCGGTCTTCAAGTGCCGATGCGAAGTCGGGCTAAACATGCTGAGGGGCTGAGGCGTCCGCCAGAAGAGAGGAGACGGGGCCGAGGGCCGCTGATACAGAGTTGAAGACGTTGAGGCTGTGACGAAGCCGCTAAGGCAAAGTTGAGGCCGTCGAGAGCCTTTTGAACCCCGGAGGGTGACCCGAGAGTCGCTGGGATGGGACCATGCTCGGAGCCTTTAACCCCGGAGGATGACCTGATAGTTGAGAGTCGTCAGGAGCCTTTTTAACCCCGAAGGGTGACCTGAGAGTTGAGAGTCGTCATGAGCCTTTTTAACCCCGAAGGATGACCTGAGAGTTGAAAGTGGTCAGGAGCCTTTTTAACCCCGAAGGGTGACCTGAGAGTTGAGAGTCGTCAGGAGCCTTTTTAACCCCGAAGGGTAACCTGAGAGTTGAGAGTCATCAGGAGCCTTTTTAACCCCGAAGGGTGACCTGAGAGTTGAGAGTCGTCAGGAGCCTTTTTAACCCCGAAGGTGACCTGAGAGTTGAAAGTCGTCAGGAGCCTTTTTCTTTGCACCAACGATCTTTGCTGCCGACGTTGGAGTCAATCTTTGGCCTTTAGTGCCGAGCTGGCCTCGGGCTTGAGTGCCAACGGTACATCGGGCTTATTGGATCCGGTGATACACAGGTCTTGAGGTTGCCGAGGTGGCCTCGGGCTTTTTGAAGCCGATGGTATACCGGTCTTCGGTGCCGATGGTACATCGGGATTTGAGACGCTAACGCGAGGTTGGTCTTGAATGCCGATGCAAAGTCGGTCTTCCCTACATGACATTTTTAAGTATCAATGAAAGAAATAGTCAAGTGCAGTGTACTTAGCTCTTGCGACACCCCTGTTTTCGTTCTGCGGACTTGAGTACTTCCGCTCGCTGGTAGTCTGCCCCCCAGGGAATCAAGTTGGTTGGAGTGGAGATACCGCTGCCCATACTTGGGCCTTCCTCTGCATCGCTGTCCGTAGGAAAGAAGGCTGCTTGGGCGGAGAGTGATGGCTTTCTGGGCTTTAAGCCGCTGATGGGTTTGATGATTGTGGACCTCTTGCTGGGGAGATTCCCGGCAGGATGAGGGATGGCTGGCCTGGGCAGTGACCACAAAGCGAGTGGAAGCTTTTGCTCGCTGTGTTGCGTGGTCCTGAGATGTTGCCTCTGAAGCTTTTGCTCAGCTCGTTGAAGGTGCCCCCCAGCATAACTAGTGAAAGCTTTCCGGATTCTTGTCATCACCATCTTTACGATCCACCAATTTGATAAAAAATAAAGGGATGAGATCTGCAAACCAGCATCGCTGATCCCCCCTTCTGGCGCGCCAATCTGATGCGGACAAATCACCCGTATTGAGCGACGGGCATGCTGAGGTTTGTCGTGGGCTTCCAAGTGGGATGGAGGGGTCGTCTCCCTTCTTCGGAACCCTGCAAGAAGTCCCCGGCCGGTGCTCCCGGCGAGGACCCTCCGACGCTCAAGTTAGTAAACTTGTCGCTCAGTTCTGTAGTAATGATATAAGAGTTGAGATAGAGAGCGATAGATAGGGAGAGAGAAAGAGAGATCCCCTGCATTGAGCTCGGGTCCTCCTCTTATACCTGTCTGGAGGGGGGGTCTCGTTTACCTCGTTCCGTTGGAACCGTTGAATCTTCCTTGTTGGGATAAGTTTCTCTGAACGGCAAGTGGTTAAGCCGTTGCTGGATGAGGGCTGCTTGTAGCGGTAACTGCCGAGCGTGCTAGCACTTGCCCGTGATTTCAGTGAGCGAGGTACACGGCAATAGACCTCGAATCACGGGATCTGTTGCCTGAGACGGGTCATTGTGCATGCGAGAAAGGCACCAAGTTAGGACCGAATCCGTTGTTGGAAGCCGGAACAGAGGCCGGAGCTGGAGGCCGAGCTAAAGCCGTCGCTGGAGGCCGGAGCCAAGGGCCGGAGCTGGAGGCTGGAGACAGGCCATCGCTGGAGGCCGGAGCTGGAGGCCGTCGCTGGAGGCCGGAGCCAAAGGCCGTCGCTGGAGGCCAGAGCCAAAGTTCTATTTGTGGGTTTTGCTGTCACATCGTTATTTGCGAAAATCGTGCAAAAGATAATACCACCCAGAGGAAACGGTCTCCGGCGTCGCCATTCATCCAATACTGAGGCATGTGACAATCTTTCCTTTCATTTTCTTGGGATCAAGAGAGTCCATGAAGCAAAACTCCTTGTCACTGGCAGAAACGTTAGCTTTCTTGGCATCAGCAACATTGATCAACGGATAGAACTTGTTGGCTGGTAGGATAGCTGTTGAAAGGCTCTGTCCCTTTATCCGCTTGTTATTGCCAAGAGTCAGGAAGGAGGAGAAGTCCCGGTCCATGGTGCTTGCTCACAGTAATGATCCATGGTGCAACGTTGCTAACCGACGCTACGTCGGGCCTGCGTTGCCAGCGGAGCAACGCACCGTGATCCCTTTAGCGACGGCCTGGAACGAGCCTATCGCGATAGGGTCACCGAAGAAATCTACGGAGGAGTCGCTTCCGAGGGAGATGGAGATCACATCGACGCCATCGTGGATGGCCGCATCAAAGGCTGAAAGGATCTCCGCGGAGAAGCATCCCTCCCAGCACGCCTTGTAGGCAGCGACACGGGCTTTCTGCGAGCCACCCTTAGCTGTCTCCTTGGCATAGCCGAAGATGCTGGCCCCCGGGGACCAAGCGCCCTCCTCCCCGTCGAGAGGGTGTGTATGCCGTTTTACCGGGGAATTCCCTGGTTTATCGGGAGGGAAGTAGGGGCGTTGCAACCGAGTCGGATGGCCCAGGCTCTCGAAGATCGCGGTCAATTTCAGAACAAACGGCACTCATGGGTTTGTTAACTGGCCTCATCAGATGTCCCCCATACTTTTTGAGCTTGGTTAATGCACGATATACATGCTCAAGAAGTGTAAAACTTTAGTAAATTACCTGCCACTCAGAAGTATCGTATGTTAAGTTTTTGTGGGGGGTGCTTGTCAACTAACCGGCGAGGCAAAAATAAAAACTGATGGAGCTCGGTTGCAATAAAATCGCTGAGGTTGATAAATCCATCGGGACAGAGCAATAGAGCCGCTAAGGCTGAGGCTGTATGAGCAGCAGAGTGCCGACACCGTATAGAGCCGAGGCCGAGGTGGCCGAGAGAGGCCGACTGGGACCGAGGCCGAGGTGGCCAAGCAGGATGGAATGATGTCGGGGTAGGGCCAACTTCTTCTCTTTGTGGTGCCTTGTGTAGACATCTTCATGATTCCCTTGACTGGCAGCCGGCAGTCCTCTTCTGATGCAGAGCCCGGGAGCGGATGCTCATCAACTGTAAGTTGGAGAGTCGGTTTCTCCTGACCGTGAGTTAACTTTTGGTCTTCTTTTGTCATGAAGTTCGGAGGTGAGTGCATGTCAACTGTGAGCTGGGGAGTTGGCTTCTTCCAGCTGTGAGTTGTCTTGGGGCTTCTTGACTCGACGAAGTCGGGCTTTGGTGCCGACGCAAAGTCGGGCTTTCGATGCCGACGCTGAGTCAGGTTAAGTGCCGACGCGGAATCGGTCTTCTAGTACCGACACTGAGTCGGGTTTTCGTTGCCGACGCTGAGTCTGGCTAAGTGCCGACGCGGAGTCGGTCTCCAAGTGCCAACGCTGAATCGGGCTTCCGGTGCCGATGCTGAGTCGGGCTAAGTGCCGACGCGGAGTCGGGCTTGAATGTCGAGGGGAGACTCGGGTCTAGAGTGCCGACGCGGAGTCGGGCTTGGAGTGCCGACGCGGAGTCGGGCTTAAGTGCCGAGGGGAGACTCGGGCTTAGTGTGCCGACGCGGAGTCGGGCTTAGGTGCTGAGGGGAGACTCGGGCTTAGAGTGCTGACGCGGAGTCGAGCTTGAGTGTCGAGGGAAGACTCGGGCTTAGAGTGCCGACGCGGAGTCGGGCTTAAAGTGCCAACGCGGAGTCTGGCTTAGGTGCCGAGGGGAGACTCGGGCTTAGAGTGCCGACGCGAAGTCGGGCTTAGAGTGTCGATGCGGAGTCGGGCTTAAAGTGCCGAGAGGAGACTCGGGCTTAGAGTACCGACGCGGAGTCGGGCTTAGAGTGCCAAGGGGGACTCGGGCTTGAGTGCCGAGGGGAGACTCGGGCTTAGAGTGCTGACGCGGAGTCGGATTTAGGTTCCGAGGGGAGACTCGGGCTTAGAGTGCCAACGCAGAGTCGGGTTTACAGTGCCGACGCGGAGTCGGGCTTAGAGTACCGATGCTGAGTCGGTCTTCAAGTGCCATAGCCACCTATGTATCATATAGGAGCGGCCAAACAGCAATCTATGACTCAAGTGATGTAAGTTTCTCTTTCCATTTTTACAAACTTCACTTTTTTGTAAACTAATTTTCCATGAACTTTACCTTCATTTTTTTCTAAGAACTAAACCTGTTAGCTGAGCTACCTATTTGTATCATGTTTCCTTCATTTGCAGTTGGTCCAACCCCACCAAAAACCCAATCCATGACATTAATAGTAACTATTTTGATCAACTAGCGCTTTTTTCTTACCACACTGCAGGCAGCTTTGCCCTATGATTTTTATGGATAAATCACCTCCTTTCTCAGAGTGGTCTTTCCCCTGTCTTCACCTCTTCCTTTTTAACAGCTCTCCAACTATGATGATCTCTAAACCTCTCCGCATGAAAATCCTATTTCCCTATCCATTGTTGTTTGCACAATCTCAATATATGTTTCCACTCGTAGTTATGATGTACTTACCAAATGCTCTATTTAACTGGTTCAGACAAACAGTATCAATTCACACCATTTGCTTGTATTTCCTTAACAGTAAGTTGTTATATCAAACTCGATCCAATTAGGAAAAAATGGTCAGAAGTTTCATTTGCCCAAATTATGTGACACTCCCTTATGGCACTTGCCCAAATAACAAAAACTAGGAGTACTTGTAGGAGCAAGCAAATGGTGATCCCAAAAGCAATAGAATAGAATCGCCTAGGACACTCCAAATCCAGGAAATCTATTTGTCATTTGTCATTTAATAAAGATATTCACATATTCCATTGCCGTAGTTGACCTTACTAAGTAAATAAGACACTCAGCTCTTAAAAATAAAAACCCAACAACCCATATGACATGATAGCAGCAGTATACAACCAAGATAAGAAACTCTCGCTGAGGCATCTGCAAAGGTAAGGAAAGGCCTCATCGACCACCAATCCTCAATTAAAATGAAGTGGACATAATTAAAGAGTGAGAATATTTCTTCATATTTCCATCTAACAAATCACATTTAGGTAAGCACAAGCAGGACAGTCTACATGTCTGATGTATATAATTTTCTGTCTACCAGAAATAAAGTTCAATTAAGTATGCTACATAACATTGTAATTGATTAGTAGCTCTCTCCTAATTGATTTTGGTTATGAGGATGTTGGAAGCAATCTGTGAACATAAAAGGCATTGTTATTTCAAAACCAGGATTATTTCTATAGTAGTAGCTACAAAGTTCACATGAAGTGGACATGCTCAAAGGCTTAACCTTTTTTAAGGACCAATGAGAATTACCATTTCTAGCCCAAACAAAGGAGATCAATGAGTGGCATTTGTTGTTTTAGTTGAAAACAGAAGTGAAGGGATGCAATAAACACCTTCATTTGTGGCAGACAGCCATAGGACCTCTGTAATTAAATACCACCCAACCACAACAGAACCAATTCCTTAAAGCTTTTCAGAGGACTACTTGACCAGAAATTTTAAAACTATAAAAAGAAAAGGAAGAAATCCTCATATAATCAAAAGTACAACAATGAAAAGATGACTTGCCCGTTCAGAAAGGTAGAGAAAATGAAGTTTATTGTATTTTGATTCCTCCAACAGCGGTCCCCACCTTATTCCATAGGATGAGAAAGAATAAAAGGTAAGACCATATACAATTACATATGCAAATAGTCATACAAAAACTTATTTCATTGACACCAAATGTTGACAGTCATTTCTTAAAAGTAAGAAAAGAAAGTTTAAAAACGATGTCAGACCATTACAACGGAGGGAATTCTCACAAAACTTTCTCTGCATGCTGTTGGATTTTATATTTGAGAATTGCCAAGCTCATTTTAACAACAATTTTTAAGATGATATTCCCAAAGAACAGCTTATTATAAGACGGTGCACTGGGGTTGCAGCATATATCAAGAGAATTAGGAAGCATGATGCTAAAATACCTATAATATGAATAGTTAAATAATATTTTACCTCTTGTATCTTTTCAAATTCATTTCCTATTTGCACAACCTAAAGGGTAACGTATTTTTTCTCTTTTTTAAAAAAAATTACCTTCTTTTGTCAAAAAAAAAAAAACTAGAAAGAAGGTTTTATCCCTTTGGGACCAAAACTGACCAAAACTAACCTAGATATAACCATATTAAGATCATTTTTTAATCATTCAAGCATACAGAGACTGCAAAGTACCAAAATAGAGCTCTACAAAAAGTAAAGTTAAATAATTTTTTGATAGCTGAAGACAAATAAGTAAAAATAAGTATACAAACATACATGCATGTACCAGTAATCGCAGCATAAGGCACTGACATAACTGATTTCGCTCAAATGCACTATTATTTGAGCCTACAATTGTTGAAACTATGCAAAAAAATAATTTATTTAACACAAGATACTTTACAATATTGCATAATAACTTTTGTTGGCTTCTTCATCCCTTTTTTTCCCCTGATTTTTGTCACTGAAACTACATAAGTTGAAGCGGTTGTTCTAAACCCGATACCCTATTATTATTATTATTATTATTATTATTATTATTATTATAAACATTGTAGACAAACAAGTAGGCCTCTAGCAACTGTTGGAGACTTGACTGTATCAAGAGGCAAAAAAACAAAATTAACTGTAAAAAGCAAAGGGCATAACTCTTGAATGGCTATTCATATAGACTGTCCACCAGCGACAAGGGTGGGACATAACACTATTTACATCAACACTTTGAGGCAAGAAGCTTACAATGATTTGACCAAACTGACCAAATATCAAATGGAAGCAGCAAGGTTGACTAAAGAGTAGAGCCTATAAGTAGGAAAGCAGTTTCGGCTAATCAGCCATTCACCACAAAACAAAACCAATGGACTAGCATCCTCTACCATTTCTATAATCTAACCTGCCCAAAGATCACGAAGTGTCAAACAAGCAAACTAGTGTTTCTTCCCTTAGCTCTAGGATGAAGATTCTGATGAAACGACTGTGTAACATTAGGTCTAGGGTGAAGATGGAAATATTTGATACCCAAATGTGCGCAGCTCTGCCAGAACCTCTTCTTCAGGCCATTAAATCAAATCACTCATGCGCCATATCTGCATTAACCACCACGCCACAAGCGAAAAGAGATTCCAAAAGCAACAGTAAAGTTATTTACATCTTAATTTACGAGTAGAATCAAACAGTATGATTGGTACAAATAATAGTAGGCAGAGTCTAGAAGCAAATGTTTTAGGTCCTAAGTTCCAACCGTCATCATTGGCTAATAAGTTTTACCATACAGCCACATGCAAAGGCATTACCAATTCATAAGAATTTGAATAATGTACAAGATGAAAATTCAGAAATAAGCCATATTTGCCTTTTATACAAGAATATATTTTAAATCATTTACCTGTGCTGTTCCACCACCATTGATACTTGCACAGTCATCAGAAACACTAACTATTGTCCATGGGTCATAAGCATTCCGGTGGAAATCAATTACTTCATCTTTGTGTCCTCATACAAAATTAAAAAAAAAAAAGTGAAATTCTACACTGATTCATCAGCTGAAGAGTAGAGAACATAACCAACCAACAAGCTAACCAAAATTGCCAATCATAAGTCATGCCACATGCAAAGGCATTACCAATTCATAAGAATTCGAATAATGTACAGGATGAAAATTCAGAAATAAGCCATATTTGCCTTTTATACAAAAATATATTTTAAATCATTTACTTGCGCTATTCCACCACCATTGATACTTGCATAGTCATCAGAAACACTAACTATTGTCCATGGGTCAGAAGCATTCAGTGGAAATCAATTACTTCATCTCTATGTCCTCATACAAAATTAAAAAAAAAAGTGAAAAATTCTACACTGATTCATCAGCTGAAGAGCAGAGAACATAACCAACCAACAAGCTAACCAAAATTGCCAATCATAAGTCATGCGGCAGTCATTTATTTCTATTCAATCCACGGTTACCATGCATAACATCTGGCCTACAGGAAGAAGAATATGGTACAGAGTAAAAGTTAGTCTTTAAATGCATATAAGAAATTAAAGAAGAATATCATTTAACTTTAACATTCTCTTCCCATTATCATGACGATAAAACACTATACACAAAATAAGATCACAAGATCCATACCATAATATAGGCTCACCTAGGATGACAGCAAAAGCCTATTATCCTCTGATGATTTGATACGGTTCGCCTAACCTTATATATCATGTAAATGGTAGGCACTTCCTTTATTACCTAGAAGGGCAGAACTGCACATCTTCAACACTGTCTTTATGCCCTTGGAATATACCTCCTGGTCCAACAGCTGAACTGTGTGGATACTTCTCAAAACATGCCTTAGTGGACTGGTCATCATCACTCTTTGGAGACATCCCAGAAGATTGATCAGATGAAGCCTCTGCTATAAAAGATGCATGATCTTGTATGCTCCACAAGATAACTGACGCAGCCCTCCCTACACAATAATAACCTTGGTTGAAATAAATGTACAGAGAGGGGACGATAGCAAAGGAGATCCTATTCCAATTGGATGCTAAAAAAGTTAACAATAGTTGATCAATCTCAGCAACTTGGAAAGACAGAAAAGTTAGTTTTGATCAGTTACTAATATCGAATGATAACTAACTAGTTCTTGCCAGTGAAACTCAGTGTCTTGTGCTTTTAAAAAATGCAAAAATGAGCAAGATTTTAGACTGGTCTTTCTCCCACTGGGTTTATTGCAATGAATCTTGTTGACTCTATGTACAGGCACATGAATTGGATTTGCTTCCGCTGGTAACCGCATCTTCTATCAATGAACCAAGTCTTCCTTGTAACCATTGCTCAAACCACATCTCAGACCATTTATCAAGCTGAGGCAATTGATAATAATGATATGTTTCCCATTCTTCAGTAAATAGTGTTCCTCTGATAAATGTTGAAGCAATCAAGTAGGAGTATGGGTCAACTATCAGGCAAGAGTTTCTGTCCCAAAAATTTCAAACCTCAGCAGCAGATCAATCTTCAACAAAAAAAAGGCAGCATCTAGCAAACAAGTACAACTGATGTTTTCTAATTTCAACTAGGAACCTAAATAAAGTTAGTACCCTATATTTTATCCTACAAATCCCCAGTATCATTCCATACTGGTCCCTATCAACGGACTAGCCATTTATGGCACTCAAGGTTCAAAAACATGGTTTTTCTTTATACCTGACCCAATGAGTTCAGTAGTTTCAGCAGTTTTGGCTTTAATTTACATGCTTTTGTTTAAAAATATTGAAATAAAATAACCGTTTCAAATTAAAACTTTATTCAAACAAAGAAAAATAAAATTAGTTAAAAAAATGAGACATCATTTAGCACCTCCTGGTTTTGTACTAGAACAATCAAGATCCCTTTTTCATTAAATTTCAAAAAACATATTTAAAGTTTAATATATGATTGATCTATCATTGGCAATGTTACATATAGAATCTATATGGAAAGTAAAAGAGGGGCTTGCCATCTAATGAACATATGTTTTGTAATGAGGGTCAAGCATTATGGCTTTTGAGTTCCAGAATAGCCAAACCTTATGTTAAAAGATTTACTTTCCACTAACAATGCAGCACATCCAAAATTTCTTGGAATTCATAAAATTTATTTTAATATATAGAAATACCTTTCAACATGTAAAGAAATAAATAAACAAACAAAAACTAAAATAAACAGCTCATACAAACTCTTTCGCCCCCTAAGTTTGTAGACAAAATTTAAACCATTTGTACTCATTCCTCTTTCATTATTAGGACACAAGCAACTGAAAAATTGTTTTCAAACATGTGAAAGTCAGATTTGGACTTCCAAATGAATATTGAAAGGCATAAAAGATTAAGGACATTGATTTTAACAAATGTTCAAATGGCATCCATCGACATTTAAGCATACAAGGAGGAAAATTAATCCATGCTATGATAAAAGTCTCCACCATGAATTAGTTGTTATACATGCATCAAAAGTAATGGACATAAGACCTTAAAATTTATGTAGAAATAAATTACACAAGAAACTACAGAATTATTGAATGGATGTGCTCCAACCTCCAGAAAGTACAAGGGGTTCTAAGGAACACATGGCAAGAGAATACTCTCCATCATCTCGATGCCCTGTCAAAATCTGCAACAAGAAAACTAGTTGCAATAATGTGTAGGTGAATCATTCAAATCATGAATCATTCCCTCAAATTGTTTCCACTCGAACAAAAGTTTTTAGATGCAATGGTTTTCCCCTCTTATCAGGATCTTTTTAAGTAGACATAGACAGCTCTCTCATAAACATAGACAGCTCTCTCACTAAATTTTCTGAAATAAACCCCCATCTTGCGCACACACACGAGAGAGAGAGAGAGAGAGAGAGAGAGAGAGAGGTATCACTAGAAATAATAAACCAAATTTGGATGGGGTTCTTTAACACAGTGACCAGCCTGGCAATCAGGCTGCGCTTCAACATCCCAAATAAGTACCTACAACAATCCTTTAAAAGCTTACTCATGGTATCAAATCCATTGTCTCATTAATGTAATGAACAATGTAATGGAATTAATAACATAACACAAAAGACATACATCAGGACTGTCATTATGTGTCACAATTATCTTACTACATTGAGGGAGTTCTCTTATTCTGTTCACCTGTAAAATATTCAGCATCAGTAGTGCATAAGAATTTGCACTCCCTACAATGATAATATTGATATCTAAAACTACACATAGGAAACTTTAATGATAATTCAAAAGGCAAAGCACAAATAAAATAATCTGGAGAAAATCAGCCGATGGAATTGTCATTAATGGAACTTGATTACATCCTGAGTGGTCAAAAATCCATCTCAACTTATTACCTAAGAGAAACCTAACAGTGGTTTGTTTAAGTTCTACGCCAAGAAATAAATTGCATTATCTAGTTTACTAGTTCACCACTACTCATCCAATAACACTTAATTGAGTTAGTAGTTGCTTACAAAACTAAACAAAATATGTTTACATTTCCACAAGCTAACTGATGATGGTTAGTGCAGTTACAAAAACATGTATTTGAGTTAAAACTCCAACATTAATTTCCAAATGCAATTCAGCGTGGACATCAGGATTGTCACAAAAGGAGTAACTGGGCATCAGGAAAAAAAAAAAGAAGTAATAATCAGACAATTATGCCATACCTCCCCTGGATGTATATAGTTTTGAACTTTTCCACAAAGGGGGAGCGCTTCTCTTCATTGAAATGCAAGTAGTGCAATACATAGTTATGTTAATAGGAGCTTATACACTATTTGGATCCTACAACCACACATTAGGATAAAAGTCCAAAAGATATTAGGAGAAGCAAGCTGACAGATTATGTGCTTCTAGTAGCTGGCCGGAGTACATGCCAAGAACATATAAAAACTACTAGAAACAGCCCATGCAAACAGGTAAATATCACACAATGTATTATCAGTAACTAAAAAATCAAAGCGCAAAAGTAACATCAAATTTTCCAAACTGCTAATGATCAAAATGAAGCTTGTGCATGCTTTGCATAATAAACAAGATAAAGTTGCATGTCCAGAATGGTTATTTGCTCAATCACAAGTTAGTGTAAGGTAACAAAAGGCAAAACTTGCAGCCTTTCTACTCACAGGAAGAAAGGAGGCTGAGGATGGGAAAGAGGATTTCTGGCTTGCGAGACCTTAAAGAGCTCACCATCCCAAGACTTCAATAATGCAACTTTGAAACCCATTCAACACATCACTCAGGATGTAAACATCCTTGAATGAGACACCACATGGAATCATATCCAAGCATCCAAAATTCCTGAAATAATTTTCTTAGAGCCTAACATCTCCAAGACTTATTTTTTGTTATTATCAGTTGCACCTTCATCCTGAAAGCTAAAAACATATAGATGGATCTAGCATTTTGGTCAAAAGTTAATGCACCCTATAATCACAAGTTTCATTTAAACACAATTCATAAAGAAATGTGAAATGTCCCATATTTCCAGTCCAGTTGAAAATTTTATAGATTTTGATTCAAAGTGCTGGTTTCAAGTCCTGCAATACAAAGATTTTTAAACCAGCCAAATTATAAAAATCTCAATTAAGAGCATAATTGTAAGTTAGTCTACTATAAATTCCCTCATAATAAAATTTCAAAAGGGTATCATGTTTAAAAACCATGATTAGCAAAAGCAAAAGTTATTTCTAAAATATCCTTAATAGCGAAAGCAAAATTTTACAAGAAATTTACCTTATGCCAAAAGAAAAAAGGGGAAAAAAAGCCAGCATGCACAAGAACAGACGTTATGCCAATGAGGGTGTCATGCAAAATTTCACCTGTACAAGTGGGATGGGATCAAAGACTATCACAAAGATCAATAAATACAATAAGAAAAGAGTTTTTATCTAGTAAAAGCAATACACAAGTAGTTGATTCTTGCACCAAAGTGTAAAATCAAGAAGTTAGCCATGTAACCCTTTCAGCATCTTAACTGACCAATCAAATGTAGAAAATAGCATAATCAAAAATCACAAAAGCATCACGTTTGATATGTGCTCTGCTGATGCAATCCTTGGTTTTACGACTTCACAATTTGTTATGACGAGAGTGTTTGGAAAAGTGCCATCAGTCTGAAATTTACATTAAGAAGCCTAAGACATTGTTGTTATAATATCGCTATGTTCCCTGTTTTCATGCAAAGCTCCAGCCAAATATCTAAATACAGGTATGATTAGACAATAAGCACATTCACTAAATTGGGAGAAAAAACTGACTTTGGCATTACCACAAAGTACTCACCTGAAAAGCAATATAACATCCGGACAATCGAAAAGGAAAACACCATTGGAACAACAACAACAAAAAGGAAGGTAAGCTAGCTAAGAAACTCTGCTAGGAACCAAAACAAGATCAAATTTTGACATTGATTTAACAAATGAAAATGTAAATAAAAATTGGTTGTACCCTTCATCAAGTAACATGGTTGAAAAATATAGAAAAAATCTTATTTCCAAATATTTCCACTCTTTCGATTTCCTGTCTGTTGCTAAGGTTAGATATCTATCACAGAAGATACGAATACGCATATGTATACGCACATTCATGCATGCATAAACATATGCATGTGTGCACACCGATATGCATATTATAATATGTGCAAACGTAATAGGTTAGTGATGCATGTGTGGGCGTCATAGCCATCTATGTATCATATAGGAGCAGCCAAACAGCAATCTAGGACTCTAGTGATGTAAGTTTCTATTTCCATTTTTACAAACTTAACATTTTTGTAAACTAATTTTCCATGAACTTTACCTTCATTTTTTTCTAAGAACTGCACCTGTTTGCTGAGCAACCTGTTTGTATCTTATTTCCTTCATTTGCAGTGGATCCAACCTCACCAAAATCTCAATCCATGACATTAACAGTAACTATTTTGATCGACCAACGCTTTTTTCTTACCACACTGCAGGCAGCTTTGCCCAATGATTTTTATGGATAAATCACCTCCTTTCTCAGAGTGGTCTTTCCCCTGTCTTCACTGCTTCCTTCTTAACAGCTCTCCAACTATGATGATCTCTAAACCTCTCTGCATGAAAATCCTACTTCCCTACCCATTGCCCTTTTCACAATCTCAATATATGTTTCCACTCGTAGTTATGATGTACTTACCAAATGCTCTATTTAACTGGTTCAGACAAACAACATCAATTCACACCATTTGCTTGTATTTCCTTATATTGGCACAGCTTTAGGCAGTAAGTTGTTATATCAAACTCAATCCAATTAAGAGAAAATGGACAGAAGTTTCAATTGCCCAAATTATGTGACACTCCCTTCTAGCACTTTCCCAAATAACCAAAACTAGGAATGGCTGTAGGAGCAAGCAAATGGTGATCCCAAAAAACATAGAATAGAATCGCCTAGGACACTCCAAATCAAGGAAATCTAATTGTCATTTGTCATTTAATAAAAATATCCACATACTCCATGTCGTAGTTGATCTTACTAAGTAAATAAGACACAGCTCTTAAAAATAAAAACCCAACAACCCTTATGACTGATAGATTACCATAGCAACTAGTATGTTCGACTGAAAATTGAGTGATAGCAGCAGTATACAACCAAGATAGGAAACTCTGGTTGAGGGATCTACAAAAGTGAGGAAAGGCCTCATCTACCACCAATCCTCAATTAAAATGAAGTGGACATAATTAAAACGTGAGAATATTTCTTCATATTTCCAACTAACAAATCACATTTAGGTAAGCAAGAGGAAGTAAGAAAGTCTACACGTCTTATGTATATAATTTTCTGTGACGTATATAATTTTCTGTCTACCAGAAATAAAGTTCAATTAAGTATGCAACGTAACATTGTAATTCATTAGTAGCTCTCTTCTAATTGATTTTGGTTATGAATATGTTGGAAGCAATCTGTGAACATAAAAGGCATTGTTATTTCAAAATCAGAATTATTTCTAGAGTAGTAGCTACAGGCTTAACTTTATATAAGGGCCAATGAGAATACCATTTCTGGCCCAAAAACAGGAGGTAAATGAGTGGCATTTGTTGTTTTAGTTGAAAACAGAAATGAAGGGATGCAATAAACACCTTTGTTTGTGGCAGAACAGCCATAGGACCTCTGTAATTAAATACCACCCAAGCACAACAGAACCAATTCCTTAAAGCTTTTCAGAGGACTACATCACCAAAAATTTTAAAAACTATAAAAAGAAAAGGGAGAAATTCTCATATAATCAAAAGTACAACAATGCAAAAGAGGACTTGCCCGTTATGAAGTTTATTGTATTTAGATTCCTCCAATAGCGGTCCCCACCTTATTCCACAAGACGAGAAAGAGTAAAAGGCAAGACCATGTACAATTACAAATGCAAATAGTCATACAAAAACTTATTTCAATGACACCAAATGTTGACATAGTCATTTCATAAAGTAAGAAAAGAATGTTAGTTTAAAGAATGACATCAGACCATTACAACAAAGGGAATTTTTACCTACACATTTCCTCCCATATTTCTAAATACAAAATGCTAATCTCCAATTGACTTTATCATATTTCTCACACAACTTTCTCTGCATGCTGTTGGATTTTATATTTGGGAATTGCCAAGCTCATTTTAACAACAATTTTTAAGATTATATTCCCAAAGAAAAGCCTATTATAAGACGATGCACTGGGGTTGCAGCATTTATCAAGAGAATTAGGAAGCATAATGCTAAAACACCTATAATATGAATAGTAAATAATATTTTACCTCTTGTATCTTTTCAAATTCATTTCCAAATCTTACTCTGTACACCACATGCTTTTCCACCAGCAATCTCAAGTAATAGGTAGTGAATCTCCATGACTTTGGGCCAGGGTAATTTGAATCTGGGTGACTCTAAAAATGTGATAAAATGAGGCGGGGGGGGGGGGGGGGAATAAGAGGAGGAGGAGGTCCATCTACATGGCTGAGCTGATAGCTGCCTTCGCAATGGCTGATCTCCGAGTCCACAATCTTCAGCCAAAACGATTAAACATTTCCATTATACAAGATCCTTCAGAAATCCTTTATGAAAAAGACCTTCGACGCCTCAAGTTTGAGTGTCTCATTACACTACACATTAGCGCCACCTTCACTACAATCTTCCCACCATGTGGGAGATTACCATGACTGTCAACATGGTTGTTTCCCAAAGCATCGATGCAACCATGTGGAATGCTAGATTGATGCAAATCTAGGCCAAAACTATTTATGAGGGAAATGCATTGGTGTTTTTGAAGGACTTCAGATGTATGAAACTGATATCACATGCCCAATGGGGCCCATACCATACAAAAGCTCCTAATGCATTAATCTTGTAGACAAATTGCATTGACACATCCATGTCAAGCTAGTGCTACTCAAGCCTTATCCAAAGATCAAGATATCTAAGAGGCAGACCCCTTACCAAGCCATACCATTCCAATCCAGCATACTTCTTGCTTTATCATTGTGGATAATCAAAAAAAAGAAAGAATTAGTTGATGCTATTCCCATAGAAATTCATGCACACGCAGAAAATTCTGCACAAGTGAACAAACAAAATCAAGTGCTAATAATAAGGGAATGGTAGTAACGATAATAGCAAACAAATACTGGCTACAACTCTGGACCTAATGGACTGAAAACCTGAAATGCCTATTAATGTAAAGAACCAATATTTCAAAACAACAAATAGAAGGCCAAATCATAAACTTGTACTTAACTCCTGCATATACAATAGATGCTACATAACTGTGCCCTGCATGTTGAAAGAAAACACCGGGTGCTGCATTAGGTGTGCTCCTTGTAATAAGTTCGCCCTTTGTACCAACCTGGAACAAAATAACCTGGCTAAGACAATAATCTTCCCATGCTGAAATGTCATTTAATACAGGTAATTACTATGTGGCTGAAGTCAATGTCTGACACATTAAAGCCTGCTTTGCAAGGTAAATATGGAAACATATTCAAATATGAAGTGATGGTGCCAAACAAACTATTTAAAAATAAAGGCAAAGAAAGGAGATAACAGGAAGAACAAAATCTGCAGATAAAACTCAAGAAAAATGAATTTGTACTAGTGGAAGAAATATATGAAAAAGATTAAACTACTAGATGGCCAATAGGCTGAGATGGATCAATCTAGCAAACCAAAGGCTTGCTCAAAACATGACACTATAAAGGTCCTCCATAGAAACTACTGCTATCATAAAAAGGAATGCTAATAACAACTTGTTTCCCTTCTCTTTGGCCGCCCTCTTTTTCATCAGCTTAAGGCCCAAAACATACAGCCGATCAGAACAAAGAACTAAAATCAAGCTACCAAATCTGTTCTGAACTAAAATCAAGCTACCAAATCTCCATCCCAGATTCACTCCTCCACCCCTCTAGCCACTATAAACTAAATTGATTAACCTCAATCAAAATTCTAGAAAGAAGAGATTTAATAAAAGCTTCAAAACAAGTAGCTCCTCTAAGATGAAAAATGATTACAATAGATAACCACAAGTTAAGGAAAAAAAGATTTCATGAGAGATTGGACAAAATAGTTGATCCCACTACTGGCTAATTTTAACATGATTCATCCATTCACCAAGTCAAATAGTCTTTGCATTACTTGATAATAACACATCAAACAGAGAATAGAAGAAAACATTGCAGGACAGATATTGTTCAGTGCAATTATTCAATCCTCATTTGCTTATTATATACTATAAAACATCTAGGTAGGTGCCCTTTGAGATAAATGATCATGAGACTTGTACATGTCTTTAGGAAAAATCTTGATGACTAAAGAAATAGGAGCACCAGAGCATGCAAATGGAATTAGAAAAAAGATCAAGAAAATAAGAAACAAGAAACAAAACTTATCTAAATTACCGTGACATCAACGCATTGCATCAAGAATTAAAAATCATTTTCTTCGTGCGAAAATCTCAACCCTAACTCTCGTTCAGTCACCATCAAGAACAAGAATCAAGGAATAGAAAAACTACATAAAGCCTTCAGCATCGATCAAAATCCTAGGTGGAGCAAGAACCGATGATTCCACGGAAATACATTATATAGACGAGAAATGCATCACGAAGCATAACTCTAAACTCCCGAAACACTCCGGCA
The DNA here is from genome assembly GCA_900491605.1 of Calamus simplicifolius. Classification (NCBI taxonomy): domain Eukaryota; kingdom Viridiplantae; phylum Streptophyta; class Magnoliopsida; order Arecales; family Arecaceae; genus Calamus; species Calamus simplicifolius. Next base: position 952,024 of record UESW01004218.1, on the reverse strand, counting down.
TCCGATCCAATCCAACCCTAGATGGACCGAGATACAGAGAAATAAAAAGAAAAGGAAAGAAGGGAGAGCAAGGAGTACCGGCAGCACTGCGAAGGCTACACAAGGTTGTGGTTGGTGAATCAATCGTAGAGGAAAGGGATCATTTCCTTCCACCGGGCGTACTTCTCGTCGACCTCTCGGGCCTCGCCCACGGCCTCCTTTTTTTCTCTCCTTCACCTCACCCGCACCCTTCCTCTGTCGCGCGCAACGGAGCTAAAGAGAGCACGGGATTTGTCGAGGGCGGCATGGCGGTGGGTCCCCCATGGTTCCGTGCGAGCCAGCTGGCATGGTGATGCAATCATTCGCACGCGCGCACATTTCCATTTGCGCTGAGTCAATCCGTTGGGCCTTGTCAAGTGATCCGACCCGTTCGTTTACGAACTCGCGGCCAGGGGGTTGGTTTAGCGAGGCATGATTAGTGGACAGGATTTGCGATCCAAAATAATATTATCTGTCTGCAAGCGTCGGGCTGACGTGGCAAAACAGAATGTTATCAGGACGGAAAAATCGTCTCTTCGGCATTTAATGATGGCCGTTGCCTGTCCATTATTTCTTTAAATAAATATTAAAAAATGATTGATAGCACGATTAACAAATCGTCAACATTAATTATTTTCGGCAAAAATTAACAACATAACGTGCATTCCCTGGCATTCATTTATTTAAATATAATTATATATTTTAAAATCGAATCAATAAGCAATCTGAAAATATTTTTATTAATCCAACCTCAAAAAGGTGCGGCGTAAATCCAACGGTTAGAAGTTTTTTGGACCCGTATGAATGGGTGCATACCGGCCTTCAATTTATGCGGACTCGCTCTTCCCACAAAAAAAGATGCATCTCTAGTCACAAAATTAAATTGGCCCGTAATTTTTACGTGACAATGATTTTATAATCCTATAAAATCAAAATCAAAGCTAATTTATATTTTAAATATTTATTTAAAAAAATTAAAGTCCATATCACGTATTAGAAGGAATTTGAAATTCAAATCCTGCATAAGATTGCATATTCAGCCAATTACAACCTAACACATCCTACAAATATAATATTATAATATAAATATAATAATATAATATATATTATGTAATACATTATAGAAAATATTATAAAATTATATTGTAATAATAATAATAATTAATATTATAGTACATGATATAATATTTTAATATAATTATATGGTACTCTAATTTTGATTTCTATATGAAGCAAACTTTGATATTTTGCTGTGGTGCTAAATCAAATGAATCCTTGATCAATTAGGTGATGTTTAATTTATTGAGCCTTGGCTTTTTTGAATAAATTTATAATCAATGTTACTTTAATATTTTGATGCATAACTACTTATTTAGGAGAGCTGTCTATTTTAATTTTTTTTAAAAATAAATTTTTAAACTAATCTATTTAAAACCTTCGTTCTAAGTCTTTAGTTTCATATACCATGTTCTTTGGATTTTTTTTAATTCATGGCACCACCTGTTTGTAGTTAGAAGCACCATAGAATAGTTATTTATTTAATGATAAATGAACTGGCGACCATTTTAAAAATGTCAAATTCTAGGAGCTGTTCTTTTGCTGTTTGATGGAGAGATAGTGGTAGATAAATAAAAAGAAGAGATAAATATATTTAATGTATATTAAATTTTATAATGATTTTGATTTCATCGTAAAAGTAAAATTATCTTTCCATTTTTAGAGAGAATATAAGATTAAAAAAAAAGAAAAAAAAGTAATTTAAGAGATGATACGGTAACCATGGTTGCTGCCCCAGTGCCACAGAATGAACCTAGTATCGATCTCCTCATGATCTTGTATTGATTTTCATGAGATAAAAGAGTGAGAACTCCTGTGTAAAATCCCAATCCGGGTGTTCAGAACCAACTTGCATTAAACAATGATGCATCCATGTTGTATTTGTATTTAGAACAATCACGAGTCTTCATATCATCTAACCATGGATATTAATAAAATACAATTTTGGATTATTCTGTGCATACCCTTGACTTATTTTCGATAAATTTTAATCTCCTCCTTTATTATCGAGAATGATTGATATGATATGCACATCTGAGAATAACGATATTATGATGGAAAAGATTGTGTGATATATTGGATAGAAAGAAATTTTCTTAATGAGAAAAGAAATTTTCTAAATCAGAAATTGTGTTTTGAAAGGGCTTAAACTGTTGGTCAAACAATCGAACTATTAAGGTCAAAACAACAAAGTCTAGGGTTACTGTAGCTGGTGGTTACTGTAGCTCATCCCTGTTTCTCTCTAAGCCTTGCTTCAAGATTCGTGCGATGTTCTTCGCTCGAGCTGATCTCCGTTGACTCTCTCTGCGTCTGCGGATTGTGTGCTCTGGTCTGTGGCTTCCTTGTCCCCCCTTCAGATCCATGGCCGTGGATGGTGGTTCTGAGGGCCAGAGCTCAGGGAGTCGGCAACGGGTGCGGGTTTCCAGTGGAAGTCTTCTTTCCCGACGCCGGCTGAGGTGGCGAGGTTGGAGGACCTCTTTCCCGAAGTAGTCCAAGTGCCAGAGATGGAGCTGGCAGCTGAATCTCTCGTCTGGCAACATCGGGCAGTTTTAATGCGAACCTTCCACATATGGGTTCCGGTGGAGGCATTCATCAGGGACTTTCGGCGCGTTGGAATTTCCGGCAAGATCTTCCCCATCAGTCTGGCATTCCGGAGTTATATTTTTCGCTTCGCTGATGTTGAAGTCCGGGACATGGTGCTGCAGAAGCCCTGGGTAATCAATGGCCAACCAGAAGCGTCGGAAGCTTGGAGGCCGGAATTCGTTCCGGCGGCTGATGCCATCACCTGGCTTTGTTGTGGATCAGATTACCCAACCTTCCAATTGAATTTTGGAGGGAGGAGATCCTCCGCGACATTGTAGCTCCGGTGGATCATTTCGTCTGTCTTGATTCGGCTACTCAGACGAAAAATAGGGGAAGATTCGCTCGGGTCTGTGCACGAGTCGAGCTCAGTTCTCCTCTCCGGCCGAGGGTTTGTGTGAGGGGGACGATGGGCCCGTTCTGGCAACCATTTGTCTTCGAGCAGCTGGAAGGAATATGCCAGTGCTGCGGCTCGCTTCATCTCTCCGGCTCATGCTCCTCCCCTGCCTCTGACTCTTCGACTGAAGCTTCCCTCTTTGGCGAGTGGATGTCGGCCGTTCGGCAGCGCAAGGTGTCTAAGGGGCCTCAGGCGAAGTTAAGGAGAAGATGCTATCAGGGGCGGTTCCAGTTTCCCTTGGCCCTCGGTCCAATTCATCGGGAGTGGTCTCTGCTTTGGGGACGACGATTGATGGAGGGTCTGCTCAGTTGAAGTCGGCTCGCCGGAGAAGAAGCAGAGGCATCTTGGCTGTTGGAAAGCTGGCTGAGAGCTCGGGCCATGATTCTGAAGCAATGGCCAAGGAAGCTCCAGTGGTTGTCTCCAAGGCTAAGGGTTCTGAGCGTGCCGGTTCTAAGGAGAGCGTGCCGGTTTCGGTGGCGCTTCAGTTGTCTGAACATTTCCCTTCCAAATCTATGCTTTCTAATCCATTTGCTTCCTTGGATTTGGAATCTGGAGGAGTTAGTCTTTTGGGGAGTTCGGATGCTTGCCCGGGGCCACTGAAGCGGGCTCGTCCGGCGGAGTATCAAGCCCCCCGACTAATATCTAGAATGGACAAAAAGAAAGGGAAAGGAGAAGTTTCCTCCACTAAATCTAAATTAGTCCAAGTTCGAGTGATGCAGCATTTGAAAAGTGACCTTGGGGCTTCTGGGGTGAATCGGTCTAAGGGTGCTGAAGGGGAGAAGAACCAGCCCTTACTGGCTTCAGGCTCTTCTAGTGACTTATTGACTTCGGCGACCCTGGGCAAGGTCCCGATTCCGAGGTCCTCTTACAATTCACCTCGGACTGATGAGGTTCAAGATGCTATGATTTGCTCTAAGGTCGGCACTCGATCTTCTGGGTGTCACCCTGATAATGATATGGTAGAAGTACAGGGGGGATCTCAGCTTCCTCTTCCTGTTAAATGAAGATCCTTTTATGGAATGTTAGAGGAGCTCGAAAGCCATCATTTTGATTCTCTTTGGTAGATTGATGCAAATCCATAATTTTGATATCTGTGTTATTCTTGAAACTAGGTTGTCAGGAGATAGTCTGTCCTGGTTTCGGAAACAGGTTGTTCGGAATTGGTCTATGTATGCAGTGGAGGCTGTGGGTCTATCTAGTGGCATTTCCATCTGGCGCTCCTTGTGGTGAAGATTGATGTTATTCATCATATTCATCAACATCTTGGCCTTCTTGTTACGGAGGGCACGGTCGATGCTTGGCTACTATCTGCGGTTTACGCCAGTACTAACTTTCGGGAAAGACTGCTTTTATGGATTGATCTCCATTCCCTTCTTGCTCGGGGCTTCCCGACTATTGTGGCAAGTAATTTCAACTGTATCTCTGAAGCTAGTGAAAAGCGTAGGGGTAGAAGGGTCACCGGTACAGCTAATATCACTGAATTTAGGGATTTCATCAGTTTGGCTGGTCTTCTGGATCTGGGATTTTCTGGGCCTCAATTTACCTGGTGCAATAACCGCCAGGGCTCTGCTCTGTTTGGGAGAGACTGGATAGAGCTTTGGCTTCGGATCAGTGGCTTCACAATTTCCCTTCAGCTTCGGTTACTCATCTTCCGAGGATTGCTTCTGATCATTGCCCCATCCTTATCTCTACGAAGATTGAGACCCATCAGAAGAGGCAGTTCAGATTTGAGCAGTTTTGGATGGCTGCTCGATCTATCATCTCCCAGGTCTGGCATACTCCTATCCGGGGTAATGTTATATATCGCTGTTGGCTAAACGCATGTTGGCCAGATGGAATAGAATGGAAATTGGTGATCTGGTTAGGCAGGTGGAACATCTTGAAGCTGACATTAGTCTCCTGCAGACTAAGGAGGATCAGGAGGGTTTTCTTGGGATTTCTGACCTGTCTACTCTCCGGGGCAAGCTAGCTTTGCATCACTCTCTGCTTATTCAGCAGAAGATCTATTGGAAGCAATGGTCTAGGATTCAGTGGATTCGTGAAGGGGACCGTAATACTAGGTTTTTCCACCAGGCCACTCTGAAGCAGCGTGCTGCTAACAGGATCCGTAGACTAGTCGATGATTCTGGGGACTATCATGAGGACTTCCCTTCTATTCGGGATCAGCTCTTACATTTTTTTTAGGCTAGATGGTCGGAGTCCTCGGGTCTTGGCTCTCCGGTCACCAGGTCCCTGATTCCAGAAAGGTCTCCTCCCAGGAGAACGAAATGCTTACCAGACCTATCACAGCTGCTGAGATTCATCTGGCTCTGTGGGAGGTTGGGCAGGATAAGGCCCCGGGTCCGGATGGCTTTCCATCTTTTTTCTATCGTCATTATTAGGACATTATTGGGCTGGAGGTGACTCAGGCTATCCTTCAAGTATTTCAAGCCAAGGCCATCCCTGCGGATTGGAATCGAGTGCCCAAACGTAATGATCAGCATTTCAGGCCTATCAGTCTCTGAGGTTTGTGCTCGTCTGCTTGCTGATCGCCTAGTAATGCCTCAGATTATAGCAGTGGAGCAGGGGGCATTTATCAGAGGGCTACGGACAATGTCCTCATTGCCCAAGAGTTTATGGATCTTCAGAGAGCTCCGGCAAGGCAGTCCCGATATGGAGAGGGCCTATGATCGCCTTAGTTGGACTTTCCTCCTCCACTCCTTGTAGGAGTTTGGGTTTGATGATCAGTTTATTGAATGGATTATGGCTTGTATTCATAGGCCTTCTTTCTCGCTGATCATTAATGGTAGTCTGACTGAATTTTTTCACTCTTTAGTAGGTCTGCGTCAGGGTTGCCCTTTATCTCCTTTACTGTTTATTTTTGATCTCTCCCGTGCCCTCTACCAGGCTCAGACTGATCGCAGTATTGTTCCTTTTACGACCTGCCCTACAGGTCCTAGATCTCTCATCTATTCTTTGCTGATGATTGTATTTTACTGGGGAGAGCTACCTAATGCTTCTTCCTTAGCTGATATCATCCAGCGCTATTGTCAGGCCTCGGGTCAGAAGGTCAATGCATCTAAGTCTTCAATCTGCTTCAGTCTGAGGACTGCTAGAGCTACCAGGGAAGCTATTATCCACAGGCTTGGCATCTTATCTCAGACTGACCGTCTTCAGTACCTGAGGGTTCCTATGACAGGCAGACATCCCCGGTGTGCTGACTATGCTGATCTTGAGCTGAGGGTCCGTCAGTGTATTGAGGGATGGCAGGTTACGGACCTATCTATGATGGCTAGGTTAACTATTATTCGAGCTGTTCTCTCTTCCCTTCCTATGTATCTTCTTTCCAACGCTGCCATCCCGATCACCTATCTCAAGAGAATTGAGAGGTGTTTTAGGGATTTCCTCTGGGCCTCTATGTAGGAAGGGCATGGTATTCACCTTATGTCTTGGGAAAGGGTCTACATGCCGATCCAGGAGGGTGGCCTGGGGATTCAGTCTTTAATCGTCAGAAGGGAGGCCCTTTTGGCCAAGCATGCCTCGCGATTCATTCTGGAGCCACAGAGCCTATGGAGCTCTGTTATGAGAGCGAGATATGGTGATTGGACTTCCTCCTCGTATATGCAGGTGTCCCCTAGGCATTCTCCCTTATGGAAGGAGGTCTGTCGTCATGGAAGATCCATTATGAAAATACTACGTGGATGATTGGTGATGGCTCTTCCATTGAAGTGATTCAGGATTCATGGATCTCTGACATCCCACTATCTCGATGGCCCTCCTTCGTTAGTAGTGATGTCCCCACTAGTTTGAGAGTGAAGGAGTTGATTTCTTCTGATTCTTCCTTTTGGCATGACCCTCTGGTGTCCCATTTTTTCGGGGATGAGCTTGCCTGTCGGATCCTGGCTATTCCGATTACTTCTGTTATTACTTCGGATTGTAGGTTGTGGCGCAGATCCTATCTTCCTAGGGCCCCTATGAAGGATCTTGTGAAGATGTTCAGACCCCAGCCTCAGGTTTAGGTGGATGCTGTGTGGATATGGAAGCTACCAATTCTCCCCAGGATACAGCTCTTCATATGGAAGCTTTTGTGGGAATGTCTCCCAACTTGTGCTATGCTTGTAAGGAGGGGCTTGCCTATCCAGCCTATATGTCCTATTTGTGGTTTGGAGGAAGAGTCTACTGAGCACACCATCTTTCTTGTCCTAGAGCGGGTTGGATTTGGCAGTCAGTGGGCTATCATCCTAGATGGAGCAGACGACTTCCCTGTGTTCTCTCTTCTTAGATGTCCTCCGGAAGACCTCCCAGTATAAATGTGCCCTTTGGGCTTCTACGGCATATCAGATCTGGCTATCTAGGAATCAGACTATTTTTTCAGATGATGGTATATCATTACAAAGGATTATATGGAAAATTAGATCCCTGGCGTCGGACTGTGCCCGTGGCTTCCATTCAGGTGGTCTTGACTCCTCTAGCCTCTGGGGTTCCCCTGCTGCTTCGGCAGCGAACCGGCATACGGTTTTTATATCATGGGAACCCCCTCCTCCAGGGTTTGTCAAGATCAACTTTGATGGGAGTGTTTGTGGCAGACTTGCGGGATCTGCTTTCGTCATCCGTGGGCCGGAGGGTGATCTATTGGCAGCTGGAGGGTTTGGTAGTTTGGACTCTTCTGTCCCAATGACTGAGCTCAATGCTGCTTGGGATGGCATCTCTTGTGCTGTTCGATCTCTTCATGTTCAAAACCTCATCATTGAGGGCGACTCTATGATTGTAATTCGGTGGCTACGGAGGGAACATGGCTTCCTTGCTCCTGCTATACCACTTTTAAATGATATCTGGAATATGCTGAACGAGGTCCAAGATGTTTAGATTCGCCATTCTTATCGGAAAGCTAATTCGGCGGCCGATTGGGTGGCTTCATCTGTTGCTTACCACTCGGGTTTCTGGAGGTGAAGACAGGGAGATCAGTGTCCTTTTGTACTTCAACAAATCTTGTATTCTGATTCTCAAGGGATGATCCGTACACGAGTTGTATGATTGCCCTGATGTACCAAAAAAAAAAAAAAAAGGGCTTAATGGGATTGTTTAGTCCATTGGAAAGGATTGTGTCTTGAACTTCGTAATGTTGGTGATTATAGCATCGATGCATGGGTGGTTGATATGAGTATTTAAGTAGTCTACCAGGTTTCATGTGTAATAGTTCTAGCAGTCTAAAGGTGGACATAATATTTTTTATTAGTTCTAGCAGTCTAGAGGTGGACATAATTTTTTTATTAGAAAAAAAAATTAGTTTGCTTACCCTTTTAATAAGCACTATAATTTTTTTTTCAGATTTAAGTTTAGGTAAGCTTCCTTCTTTAATAATTTAAATATTAATTCCATATTAGCTTGTCTAAACCTTCTATAGTATAACCAACCATTATTATGTATAGCATATAAGCATGAAAATGAAGAAAGAAAATTATATAAATTAGGCACATATATACATTTTTATGTTTATAACCAATAATGAGAGCATTATCTTCTATGCTTTTAACTAAAGAATGAGTAGGCTCAAATATAACCCTACTTTCCTTTATCAGATAATTGGTTCATACTAATTAAATTAAATATTAAATTTTAATAAGTAGTGCATTTTTAGTAATGTGAAAAAGAATCTTTACCAATATTACTAATACTGATGATTTTGTCCTTGTTATTGTCTCCAAAGATTACATATTTTTCATCCCTTGGTGTAATGCTTGATTTGTCACCGATCATATGTTTTGAGTAAGCACTATCCAAGTATCAATGACTCCCCTTAATGTTAACCTTGAGATATACCTAAAAAAAGAATCAAAACCGAGTTTTTGATAATCCTTTTGGATCCAATGGGATTAAGACTTAGGTAGTGTTTGAAATAGGGAATAAGAGGGGATATTCTCTCTTATTTTCAAAAGCCATAACTATAAGGGATAGCTGAGAATAAAGTTAACCAGAGGAATAATTCATGGCATGGTTAACCATGGGTTAACCCCTCAATTTATTCCCTAAAAAATATAGGAAAAGCTGGTTATCCCTCCAAATAAGAGTAAAAAAAAGTTATCCTATAAATTTACCTTTTTGCATTTGATATGATCAATGGGATAGCCAGGGAATAAACTCTATCCCATATACTTATCCATGGATAATATTTTTTCTATCAAATACTACCTTAATTTCTTCAGGGCTTGTGTTCTTTTAGGTAGTGTTTGATTCATAAAATGCTATCCTTGGATAAGTGTACAGGATAGCATTTATCCAGGGAATAGCTCAAGGGATAACCACCTTTTTAAAATAACAGCTTTGCCATCAAGGGATAACTCTAGTTATTCCTGGGGTCCCTAGGAAATAAGTTCAGGGAATAACCCATGGTTAAACATAGGTTATCCTCTCTGGTTAAATTTTTTCAAAACTATCCTTCCTAGTTATAGCTTTTGGGGATAAAGAGGGATATCCCGGATATCCCCCCTTATCCCACATATCAAACACAGCCTTAGGTTTCCATACTTTCTTCATGTCCATATAAGTGTTTCTTCTAATTGGGTATAAATGAAGGATATGCTCCTTGCTTCTACAATAATAGCAAGTAATGAACGAGGTCATAAGATGAGGTTGCCTTTGTACAGAAATTTTGATAGTACTTCTTATACTTTGTTGCAATATATCCTAATCCTACCTTTTCCATGCAATATCGTTGATTACCTAATAATAAATCAAGATGTCCTTTTTCTTTTGTAAACTTCGAAGAGTCTTTGTCAATTTTTTAATACTTCTCATTAGAGTTTAATTTTCTTTCTTTTGTAGTTCAATGTTAGAGCAACAAGACTTTAGTTCATTATTTTTTTTAAGGAACCATTTTCATGTTTTAAAACATCTATTTCTTTCTCAAGCTTGCTAACTAATCATTTTAAGGATGCATTTTTATGACCTAGATTTCTTAAATCTTTATGAAGTTCTTCAAAAGCATCTAGAAGTTCAACATAACTAATAGAACTAAGATTGCTTACCTCATCCTCTTTAGTCATAAAGCATTAGTTGGCAACGTTGGTGTCAGAATTATCTTCAAAGGTACAAGCTTCACAATCACTCCAAGTCGACACCAAGGCCTTCTTCTTTGTCCTCTTACTTCTTTTCTTGAGTTAGGGATGATAAGCATTAATGTGTCCTACCTTTTTGTATTCATAACAAATGATGGGTTTTCCTTCTTTATACTTGATTCACCTTTTATTGTTGTCTCTATCTTTCCTCTTATCATATTTTCTTCCTTCTTGTTCTTCGAGAATTTCTTGCATTTGTGTGTAAGCATTGTGAGTTCTTAATCTCCATCATTTTTCTCTTCTCTTCCTACATGATAATTATTTGTTAGTAAGAAAGACCGAATAGTACAATTAATCTTTTTCTCCTCCTCTCCTTGGTGATTCATGGTATGTTCACGAGTCATAGGTGACGAAAGTAACTTTGATGAATCCTTTGTTTCCGAGAGTTGTGACTTTTGGGTATCCAAATTTAGCATTCCCTCTTTAGACATAAAATATAATTTAGGGTTAGTTAATAAATACCCAAATTCACTCTTGTTAATATAAATTTCTTGTGTCAATTTATGAATTTTATTTCACTAGACCCCAAGGCCTCCTTCCGCACTCAAATTAGAAATATCCATTATCTAGTAATTTTAGGCATGTTTTACTTGCTTAGGTTAGTGTTGGTTATTGAACTAGTAAATTAATTTAGCTTAAACCTTAACTTAAATGTCATTCTTCATGAATTTTGTTCTAAACAGCTTATCCCAACTATTTATCCCTGAATTAACTATTCTGGAATAGTTATTTCAGGTTTCTTTCTAATCTTAAACTCTAAAAGACATGCATGTCATTTCAATTAGAGACAAGAGCATCATGGACATGCATGTCAAAAAAAAAAAAAAAAGGCTAAAGGGTAAGTGGCTCTTTTTCTTGGGATGTAATTTGATTTTAGATTCAGATTGAGGGACACACACGTCTATTGCAACCATTGAAGGGGTAAATGGGTCTTTTGAGGGATTAGGAACATACATAAGATTCAAATTTATGGTTAAAAAAAAAAAAAGGGCCGAGAGGTTTTGATCACCTTCTTGTTTGATGCCGCTTCTTCCTTCAGTAACACCGACGATCAGCCAAACCCTAACCCCTCTAGCTAGTTTAATCAGCCAACGACCAGCCTCTTTTATGTCTCGCCCTTCTAGTTGGCTAGGACTGGTCTACAGTGGTAAGGTTTCTTTCTAATCTTAAATTCGTTCTTTTAATCCTAACTCCTACCTACTAGTTCAGAAAGGAGGCAGCCATCCATGTAAGTGATGAAAAATAGTCATTAAGGATAGGACATCCGATCGTTCTTGAACTAGGATAGTTACCAACGATGATACGCAGATTCCAAAATTATCCGTCAACTTTTATGTCAATGATTTTAATTATATTTTAATTTTTATATTGTTCGAGAGGGATGTTGTTATGATGAGTTATTTATTGAATTTTACTATTTCCCCTTTCTTCTCCTTTCTTTTCACTCTTTCGCTAATCGCTACATAAATATAATTGAAGTGCACGTGCCATGGTACACGTGATTGATGCAAGAAATTGAGATTTAGATAAAAACGACTCTATGCGGCCGTGCCCAAGTAACTCGATCAGATATAATACGAAAGAAAATAATTATCATTTTGCCATCGGGATCCGTCCTCCGACTCGAATGCGGTCGATCTCCAGGAAGAGGAGGGCAAACCTGCACAAGAAGTCCACAGGATGCTGGGGGTGGCCCTCTGCGGAAGACCCTCCGACGCTCAAGTCAGTGGAGAAGAAATCGGCGATCAACCAGACAATGGGGAGGTGGATCTCTCCGGGAAGCCTCTCCAGGGCGGCCAATCGGTAGCTCCAGAGGGCAGGAGCACCGACGAATTGCCGGAGAGAGAGAGAGCCGTGGGGGTGCCTGTGCAAGAAGATGTGTGTATAGAGAGAGGCGCCCGCATAAGGAGATACGTACCTGAGGGAATCTGGGGTGTCCAATTTATAGACTGTCACCTGGACCTTGAGCGTCTTCTGGAAGGTTCAGAGGTTGTTGGAACACGGAGGTGGATAGAATCAGGCCGTTGTGGGGCCATGGAATCCGTATCTGTTTGTTAGGGGATCGACGGCTGGGAGAGCACCTTGATGTTTCGAGAGATCTGGTCGAGTAGACCTGGGGCGGTTACGATAGGTTTTAGGCCACGCCTCGACATGATCCCTTGCCTAGGGTGCTGTTTGGGTAAGCCTGGGCTCTCCCGCGCCAGGTTCCGAGGTATGTATTAGGTCGCTCGATGAAGCCGAGCTACGGAGGCTCGGAAGGGCCGAGCTATGGAAGCCCGGAAGGGCCGAGCTATGGAAGCCCGAAAGGGGCCGAGCTATGGAAGCCCGGAAGGGCCGAGCCACGGAAGCCCGGAAGGGCCGAGCTGTGGAAGCCCGAAAGGGCCGAGCCACGGAAGCCCGGAAGGGGCCGAGCTATGGAAGCCGGAAGGGCCGAGCCATGGAAGCCCGGAAGGGGCCGAGCTACGAAGCCCGGAAGGGCCGAGCTGTGGAACCCCGAGCTACGAAGCCCGGAAGGACCGAGCTACGGAAGCCCGGAAGGGCCGAGCTATGGAAGCCCGGAAGGGGCCGAGCTATGGAAGCCCGGAAGGGCCGAGCCACGGAAGCCCGGAATGGCCGAGCTACGGAAGCCCGGGGAAGACGGAGGGAGGAGGTTAGCCTTAGCCGTCTCGCACGGATATTAATGTAATGATGATTTTACCCCCCAACACATGCCCTCCACTCCCTAGTTCGAAGCGTAGGTTCGGGCATAGGGAGTACAAGTCCGAATGGCGTGTCCCGGATGGGACGTCTTGGTTTAGATAGCTCGTGCAATGATGCCCTAATTAATGCTACAGGGCCGTGCTGCCCTCGGGGCTAAGGCTCTGTCGAAAATGACGGTTGGGATTACGCCACGTCGTGAATCCCGATCGATCGGGCGTCTGTCGAGGCGATTTCGGACGCCTCGGGTGAGACGCCCTATCCTCTCAAGGCGGCTTCCTTGGCGGGGAAGCGAAGTGACAGCCGCACTGTGTATATATATATGCGCGCATGCTCTCGGCGTCCTCTCGTCTTACTTTCAGAAGAGTTCTGGCCTTTCATCTTCTTCGACGCTCATCGTTTTCGTTTGGTACTTCTTTCAATCGAGATGGCGATGAGCCCCGACGACGTGGCCTCAGAAATCGTTGCCGAGGATTTGGGGAGGATTCACCAGTGGTATGGCATGCCCCCGGATGTCGTTCTGCGGGCGCCGGAATCCGGAGATAGAGTTACTCGGGATTTAGAGTCTGGGGTTTTTGTTTATGAAGATAGTTTGAAGGTGGGTCTCCGTTTTCCTCTCCACCCCTTGGTGAAGGAAATCATGACCCACTATAATATCTGCCCGTCAATGGTGGCTCCAAACAGCTGGCGGAACATTGTCGGATTCATCTCGATGTGCCACCAGATTCAAATCGTCGCTACTCTCCCCCTTTTCCGCACCTGCTACCACTTGATTCCTGGGAGGAAATCAGAGTGGCCCTACATCGGACCCCGGAGATCTTTCAACGTCATTGTGGATAAGCCATCTTCCATCAAGGGGTGGAAGAGTCGGTTCGTTATCGCAGAGGGGAATATCGGTTCCGGTTTTCCTCGGAGATGGGGGGATTTCGTGAGGGATGCGGAGACGCATCCGTTTTTGTCGGCGCAGGAGGAGAGGGACTTGGACGTCCTTCATAATGGACAGGTGTTTTCGGCCAACGACTTGCTATCGGAGGGGGCCCTTTTCGCAGCAGGGCTCAGCCCCCTGGACCCGCAAGGTGAATCTTCTCTTTTAAATTTTTCGCTGTGCGTTTTCTCGATGAATGTGTTTGGATCTGATCGTGTATGTCTTGTTCCTTCAGCCCAGATCGGCTTTGACGAGCCTCTCCAAGAGGAAGAGAGGAAAGCGCCCCGGGGAGAGCAGTGGCGCGGATAGTGGCAGGCCCGAGAAAAGGGCTCACATCTCCGCAGGAAGCCCGCCAGGCGCCGGTGCAGTTACGGCAGAAGCGCGGGGGCGAAGGAGGATCCAGGGAGAGCGGTTGTGGCCCCCGGCCCTTCCGTGTTGGAAATATCAGACAGCTCGGACGAGGCTCCGTTGGCTCGTTTGACCGTGTCCCCCTCGAAAGAGGAACCACCGACGGATTTGGCGGAGGTGGTCATCGCCGAGGAGCCTACTGTCCCCGCGGGATCGCCATCGGCTCCGGCAGGAGAGGGAGAGGTGGCAGCCGCAGCCGGGGAGGTTCAGGGGGAGCCCTCTCTCGGTCTCTCTGTGGCGGAGTCCGGTAGTAGTGAGGCAGGTCAAACCGAGGCTTCGGGGGAGCCTGCAGAGGAGATGCAAGTGGTAGGATGGGCCGAGACCCCGGGGGGCCCAGTGGCGGACACAGATGGTGGTAACCGGGGAAGGTGCGTCAAAGGAGGAGACGCGGCAAGGCGGGAGCTCTGCGTTGGGAGCTCCCTCGAAAAAGGTTTTGGGGAGGCTGGCGCTTGGGCTAGCCGAATTATCCGAAGAAGTCCAAGCCAGGGCCTTGACAGAGGAGGCTGGGAAATTGGGGGCCTCTCAGGCGGAGGTTGCCCAGGTCGGTCCCTCAGGCGGGGACGGTCAGCCCAGTAGTTCGAGCGGTTGGTGTTGAGGAGGCGTTTTCCGCCTTAATGAGGTCGGCCTTGCACCCAGGTGCAGACCCTTCGGCGGACAAGTTCGCGGACTTGGAGCTGGTCGATGCCGCGTTCAGTCAGCAAGGCATGGCCGAGAGTATCCATCTCCTTCCCGACATCGATAATATGACCCTGATGAGGATGACTCGGGCCTATGCCTCGCGGGTAAGTTATTTCTTTTGTGCGGTAGATGTCTCTTGAGTGACCCCATCGTGGGTTTTTATTCATCTTTTGTCTCGTAGAGCGTTTTGCTTTCTCGGGCGATGTGCTGGCGTCTGAGTTTGGCGACGGGGGCCAGCATTCAGGCCAGGAAGGATAATGCCGAGCTTCGATCACGACTGAAAGTGTCTGAGAAATTCGAGGAGCTTATGGATATGACATATAGGAGCCTGAAGGGAATAAGGGCAGCACACCAGGTCGCTCTGGCCGAGGTGTCCAAGCAGAAGCGTAGGGTGGAGGAGTTGCAGGAACTCCTGGCGAAGAATGACAACGCGTGCTTGGAGCTAGCCAGAATCGAGTCGAAACATTCCGCGGAGGTGAAGGCGATGCGGAGAGAACACAGCGAGAGTATGGATCGGCTGGGGAAGGAAGCTGCCGACGAGAGGAAGCGTTTGGTTAGGATGCTCGAGGAGGTGGAGGATCGACTGAAGCGCCACGACAGCGAAATTGCTCATTTGAAGGAGGGCGCTAAATGGCAACAAGGGGTGATAGCTCGAGTGAACGACGAACTGTCCCAAGCCCAGGAGGTAATTGGAGCCAAGCAGTTGAGGATCAACAATCTGCAAGAGAGAGTCGAGCTGGTCGGGGCTGATAGGACAAGAGCCAGGGGCGAGGCTGAGGAGTTGGCCAAGAGGTTAGCCAGACGAGAGGAGGAGGTACGATCTCATTTCCTCCCCCCCTTTCTTTAGCTTTTTCTACTGGTCTCTCGTGACGCCAACTTACTTTGGCTTTCTCAGATGGTGAAGTTGGAGTTAGAGGTTCGGGCTCTTCAAGGCGAGCTTGTGTCCAGCCGCAACAAGAGCTCAGAATTCGAGACGCGGGCCGGCGAGTTCAAGGAGCAAAATATCATTCTGCGGGCCCAAGTCGTGGAGGCTGAGAAACAGGCTGCTGAGGCCAACATGCAGCTCGCCATACTCAAGGGGAGGCAGGATGCCATCAGTGTTGGTGCCTTCCAACATGGGCAGCAGGAATGCAAAGAGAAGATATCCAGCGAGCATCCGGAATGGGATATCTCTTTCTGGATGCTGAAACTCCGATGAGGGTGAGTCCGAGGGGGAAGAAGAGGACGAATATGTCGACGTCTCGGATACTGACCCTGGTGTCGTCCCGGGTTCCAGCGAAGCCGCAATTTCTGGGGGACGGTCACAAACTTCCGCTGAGGGGGCAAAAGCATTAGAGAAGGGCGAGTCTAGTCACGCTTATGCAGATGTAACCAAAAGTCCAGCCAGAGCCGATGTGGTTCCTGACCATTAGGGGCCACTCTTGTATTTCGCTTCTCAGAAGTCTGTCCAACGTTTCTTAATGAATGAATTTCCCGTTTTCACTTAAGTGTTTTCCTTGCGTGACCTTGTTGTCATTTCCGCCTTGATTGTGAGCGACCTATGGCTCACTAACGCTCTTAGGTCATCCTTATCTCGGGATTGAAGGAAACGTACTGGCCAGGGCCAACGGGAAAACAGGTCGGCTTGGGCCGACGAAGAAGGTAGGTCGGCTGGGGCCGACAAGAAAAGTAGGTCGGCTGGGGCCGACGAATAGAATAGGTCGGCAGGGGCCGACAAGCGAAATAGGTCGGCTGGGGCCGACGGGCAAAGTAGGTCGGCTGGGGCCGAATAGAATAGGTCGGCAGGAGTCGACAAGCGAAATAGGTCGGCTGGGGCCGACAGGCAAAGTAGGTCGGCTGGGGCCGACAGGTGAAGTAGGTCGGCTGGGGCCGACAAATAGAACAGGTCGACTGGGACCGGCAAGGAAGATAGGCCTTCGCGCTTTCTGCTATTCTGCCAATGGCTTGCTGTCCCGTAGGTGATTCGGTTTTTATTTCACCAGAATTGATGATACGGCGTAGTGGGGAACATAAAGCTGTAGCAGAGCTTTCCGAAAGGTGCTCTTTTCCCATGCAGGTTACTTTGTCGTGCCGTGCACGCAACCGTCTACCATTGGAGAACATTATTTTCCCAGGACGATATTCTGAACCTGCCAGTTTCCGTAATGCCAATGGTCAATCCTTCGCATTTAAAGGTCGCGATTCGGTATCAGAGGGGAAATCATCGCGCGCGTCTCGATTCAAGCGGTGGGCTTGGCGCGCAACGGGTCGTTGCGCTTATACTGAGGGGCCATGTGGAGGTATGGGCCAAATGTTCGAATCTCGGGACTTTCAGCTTGGGTAGTTTTTCCCGGCTCTTTTCTGCCTATAAAAAGGGGAGAAAAGGGGGTCATGTTTGGTTATCCCCAAAGTGTCTTTCCCATTAGAGCTTCCATTATGCTCATTTTTCTGCTGTTACGAGTGGAAGGACCGAGCTTTCCTCTCATGGGCTCCTTGCCGCCAGATAGCTGGGGCGACCGGGGAGCTGTTGAAGGATGGCTCACCCTTAGGGGATGAGTCCCGGAGATTACATGGAGAGCGCACAAGGAGGGCGCGGAGATCACACGGAGAGCGCACAATAACTCTTCCAGTGTGGCCTTTGCGGTTCCCCTTTGGGGATGCACGGTAGGAAGTGCACGCGGGCCTCTCATGACTTACTTGAACTTCTCCTCCTTCCCCGATTCAGTTTCCTGGGCTCGGCCGCCTGGGGAATCTTTTACCACACGGAAAGGGGGTGAAGGTGCGCCGCCCGCGACTCCTTGTCCTTGATACTTGGCAAGGCGTGGTGGTACACACTCGGTTTGGGGAGCATTCCGACGCCAAGGTCTGCTGGCCTCCTGCCTGCTTATCGAGGGGTTCCTCAGGTGGGTGGTCTGGGATGGCCATCCAGATATCTCGGTTGGGTCACCGAGATATCGCTACCAACTGAAGCCAGTCGCAACTATTGGTCCATGTCGACCGGCTACCATCAGCTCGAGCTGTCTGGATGCGACCTATCTAGTTTGGCGGTCGGACGCTGGAGCATCACGATTGCCTAGGTCTGCCTTGGAGCAGTTGCTCGAGTTTTGTATTTCCCTTTGTTTTATGCATTTCAATGCTCTTGTAACGCCAGTGAGGCATTTGTAACTGATCTTGATTGGCAATAAGGAGAGTTATATTCTGTTTTCCAATCTCTATCTTTTTGTGCCGAGCTTGTTGTCATTGTTATGTGGGGGGTGCAAAGGCGTTCCGCTCGTCCTTAGACGAGGATCCCATGCCGCCCGAACCAATCGAGGTTCGTGCGTGGCGGTTCAGAGACCATTCGGCGAAACATGCTCCCTATTCTGGCTAGAAGCCTGATATTTTTGCGCTTCGCTTTTACCGGAGCTCGGTTTATCGTGGGTCGGCTTTGGCCGAGTTTCGGAGATAATTGACTTGGCCCAGCCAAGGTTCGGAGATTCAGTCACTCGGCCCAGCCGAGGTTCGGAGATAATTGACTTGGTCCTGCCAAGGTTCGGAGATTCAGTCACTCGGCCCAGCCGAGGTTCGGAGATAATTGACTTGGTCCTGCCAAGGTTCAGAGATTCAGTCACTCGGCCCAGCCGAGGTTCGGAGATAATTGACTTGGCCCTGCCAAGGTTCGGAGATTCAGTCACTCGGCCCAGCCGAGGTTCGGAGATAATTGACTTGGCCCTGCCAAGGTTCGGAGATTCAGTCACTCGGCCTAGCCGAGGTTCGAAGATAATTGACTTGGCCCTGCCAAGGTTCGGAGATTCAATCACTCGGCCCAGCCGAGGTTCGGAGATAATTGACTTGGCCCTGCCAAGGTTCGAGATTCAGGCTCAAGGGAGTAACTCAGTTGTGAATGTGGGCCACAGCGTCAGGCCCACGCGGCGCTTGGTAAGGGGCGCCAGGGCGGAACGAGCGGTATATCGTTACGCCCTTTTTTTTTTTTTTTTGGTGTCGCTACTCTTCCCGAGGGGATAGGTTATTGGCCGAATGCCGGACTTCCGCATTCCCCGAGGAAGAGATCAGCATTAAGAGGCTTGGGGAAGTGCCAAATGCATTTATTGCGAGGGCCGACAGATCGGAAAATGTTCTGCTTGGGGAATTCCCAAACAAACTGCTCGCGCTTACCGACCTCGCTCGGGATGGAGCGCGACACTTCGGATTTTGTAGGCACTGAAATGGCGACACGTGGCGAGTTCTTACGGGTCGGTGGTTATGGTGTGACCAATAGGGATACCTGCCTGGCGAGTATAAATATGACCGAGGGGCATCGGTTTCGGCCATCCCTCGGTTTAAGTTCTGAAAAAAAAATGGCCTATCCAGGGCGATCATCAGACGAGTTGCGTTCCTCGCTCGATAGCCTGCTGCGTTCGGAGGGGAGGCGTACCTCCATTACTGTCGATGGTTTGGGATTGGCGTCGACTCTCGCGAGCAATCAACAGCTCGTAAGGGTCGTCGAAGAGTACATGGACGTGTGCTCAAGGGAGGCTGAGGCCCAGCGCCGGGTGGTGGACCGGCAAAAAGAGGAGATCGCGTCCCTTCGTCGGCAAGTGGCCGACCTGACGGAGCGCCTGGAGGAACTGTTAGCCCCCGGAGTGACTCCGGATTCTGATTTAGGGCCGCTCTTCCTGTCTTTTGTAGTCCCCCTTTTTTTTTTTTTAAATGAAAAATGGATCTTGCTTTGGAAGTCCTCTTCTTCAAGGATTTATGGCCTTGATCCGTGTGATGAATTTAGGGTGTTGGCATGGCCTCATCGTTTTTGTGCGTTGATATAGACGCTTTGAACGACGGGTTATAGGGGCGTTGCCCAAAGGTTTTCAGTAGCAGAGGGGGATCTCCTAGCTCTGCTTGGGGCCTCTGGCCGATTATGCGGGGCTCAATGGCCTCTAAAAAGGGGTTCGCCAATGGTGGCTTCTTTTTGTGCGTCGACGGCTTTTGCTTAACGCGCTCGTTTTCAAACCGGACGAAGTCCTTTGGGGACTATTTGGAGGCTTCCCGGCTTTAGTCGGGGCCTGTGTACTTCGGTTTTTATCTGGGATTTTAGTCCGAATGATTCTTACCTGGCCCTGCCATGGCTCGGAGGATTCGTTGCTCGGCCCGGCCGAGGTTCGGAGAATATTTTACTTGGCCCTGCCAAGGTTCGGAGATTTTGTTGCTCGGCCCGGCCGAGGTTCGGAGAATATTTTACTTGGCCCTACCAAGGTTCGGAGATTTTGTTGCTCGGCCCGGCCGAGGTTCGGAGAATATTTTACTTGGCCCTGCCAAGGTTGGGAGATTTTGTTGCTCGGCCCGGCTGAGATTCGGAGAATATTTTACTTGGCCCTGCCAAGGTTCGAGATTTTGTTGCTCGGCCTGGCCGAGGTTCGAGAATATTTTACTTGGCCCTGCCAAGGTTCGGAGATTTTGTTGCTCGGCCCGGCCGAGGTTCGGAGAATATTTTACTTGGCCCTGCCAAGGTTCGGAGATTTTGTTGCTCGGCCCGGCCGAGGTTCAGAGAATATTTTACTTGGCCCTGCCAAGGTTCGGAGATTTCCTGTTCAAACAGACAGCTCGGTTGTGCCAAGGATTGGTAAGCAGTATCTGTTTCTTCTTGCAATTTATAGCAATGCAGTGCATAATGATTCACGCGACAGGTTTTGAGGAAACAGATAAGCAGGAACGTGTAGTGAGGCATGTGAAGATGAATTCAGAGAGGACATACCCTATTGATAATATTTACGAAGGTTGTCCGCGTTCCAAGTCCGGGGAATGGATTTCCCATCCAGATCCTGCAGCTTGTAGGTTCTCGGTCAATAATCTCCGCTACCTGGTATGGGCCCTCCCAGTTTGGCGCCAGCTTTCCTTGCTCCAACGGTTTGGAAACAGAAGCCTTTCGGAGGACAAGGTCGCCAGGCAGGAAGGCTTTTCCTTTGACCCTGGAGGCATGATAGCGGGCCACCCTTTGCTGATAAGCAGCCGTTCTGATCCGGGCCTTCTCTCTGACCTCTTCCACTAGGTCGAGGTTGGTGCGGAGCTGCTCGTTGCTGGTTTCCTCTGAGTAACTCTCCACCCGCAATGATGGGAGGCCGACTTCCACAGGGATAACGGCCTCCGTACCGAAAGCCATTCGGAATGGGGTTTCGCCCGTCGGGATCCTCGGGGTAGTGCGGTAGGCCCATAAGACATGATGCAGCTCATCCGCCCACCTGCCTTGGGCTCTGGAGAGGCGAGCTTTGATTCCCTGGAGGAGGGTCCTGTTGGTCACTTCGGCCGCTCCGTTAGCTTGTGGGTGCCCGACCGAAGTAAGGTGGTGACGAATTCCGTGCTCCTCATAGAATTGGCGAAACCTGGAGTTATCGAACTGCTTACCGTTATCGGTGATTATAGTATGGGGGAGGCCGAATCGGCAGATGATGGACCTCCAGACAAAGTCTCTGGCTCGTGCCTCGGTAATTTGTGCGACCGCTTCCGCCTCGACCCATTTGGTGAAGTAGTCAATGGCGACGAATAGGAATTTTCGCTGTCCCGTTGCAAGCGGGAATGGGCCGAGGATGTCCATCCCCCACTTGGCAAAGGGCCAAGCGGAGGATATGGAGACTAGCTCGGCGGAAGGGAGCCTTTGGACGCTTGAATGTCTCTGGCAGGGGTCGCAGGCCCGGACTAGATCGTCCGCGTCTTTTTGCATGGTCGGCCAGTAATAGCCTTGTCGCAGCACCTTGTGGCATAGAGATCGGCTTCCCAAATGGTTGCCGCAAATCCCTTCATGCACCTCGCGCAGAGCGTAGTCCGCTTCTGATGGGCGAAGGCACCTAAGCAGCGGCAGGGAAAATGACCGCTTGTAAAGTTGGTTGTCGATCAACACGTAGTGGACGGCCTGCAGCTTCAGCTTCCTAGCCTCTCTTCGGTCGGACGGAAGCGACCTTCTTTGAGATATTTGAGGACAAGGTCGAACCAGGATGGTTCGGCCTCAACTTGCATCACCCGGTCGGCTTCCGTGATGCTCGGCTTTTCCAGAGTCTCCAGGTGGAATTTTTGTTCGGTATCCATCGTCTCTGCGTTGCCAATCGGGAGAGTAGGTCGGCACGGGCGTTCTCAGATCTGGGAATCTGAATAATTTCAAATTCGGAAAAATGGGAAGCAAGTTACGCACCTCCTGGAGATATCGAATCATGTTCGTCTCCCGGGCTTCAAATTCTCCCCGAACATGGCCGGCTACCAGCTGAGAGTCGGTGAAGGCGCTGAGCTTTTCCACCTTCAGATTGCGGGCGATCCGGAGATCGGCTAACAGAGCTTCGTACTCAGCTTCGTTGTTGGAGGCCGGGAAGGAGAATCGGACGCCATATTCGAAGATCATCCCCTCAGGACTGGTAAGAACTAGACCCGCACCGGAGTGATGGGCATTGGATGACCCGTCGACGTGGAGGAGCCACCGGGCTCCAGACTTTGGCTCTTCAAGAGAGTCTGGGGTAGAACCGTCCTCCAGGATGGTACACTCGAGGAGGAAATCGGCCAGTACTTGGGCTTTGATGGCTGGACGAGGCTGAAAATGTATGTCATGCTCGCTTAGCTCGACGGCCCACTTGGTCATTCTTCCCGAAGTCTCGGGACGGTGGACCACCGCCCTGATAGGTTGGTTAGTCAGGACCGTCACGGAATGTGCTTGAAATACGGTCGTAGCTTTCGAACTGAGGTGATCAAGGCCAACACCATCTTTTCAATCATGTTGTACCTCGTTTCCGTATCGCGGAGCAGTTTGTTGACATAGTAGATCGGCTTTTGGACCTTGCCTTCTTCCTTAATCAGCACCGAGCAGACTGCACCTTCCGAAACAGCTAGGTATAAGAATAGGGTCTCTCCTGGGGTCGGACTGTTGAGGAGTGGGGGCGAACCGAGGTACTTCTTGAGATCTTGAAATGACCTCTGGCATTCGGGAGTCCACTGAAAGTTTTTGGCTGATCGGAGGGTTTTGAAAAAGGGGAGGCATCTCTCGGCCGACCGTGCCACAAAGCGGTTAAGGGCCGCTATCCTCCTGGTTAAGCACTGGACTTCTTTGACGGATGCCGGGGGCGCCATTTTTGGAGAGCTTGGATCTTCTGGGGGTTGGCTTCGATACCTCGCTGGGAGACCATGAAGCCGAGGAATTTCCCCGAGTTGACGCCGAAGGCGCACTTGGTTGGGTTGAGCCTCATCCCGTACTTGCGTAGCATGGCGAAGCTCTCCGCGAGGTCCTCAACATGTCGTGAAGCCTCCTTGCTTTTAACCAGCATGTCGTCCACGTACACCTCCATATTCCGACCTATCTGTTCCTTGAACACTTTGTTGACCAGCCTCTGGTAGGTGGCACCTGCATTTTTAAGACCAAAAGGCATTACGCGGTAACAGTAAGTACCTCGGTCGGTTATGAAGGCGGTCTTTTCTTCATCTTCAGGGGCCATTCGGATCTGATTGTAGCCAGAATAGGCGTCCATGAATGACAGCATCTGGTGGCCTGAGGTGGCATCCACGAGCTGGTCAATCCGAGGGAGGGGAAGCTGTCCTTCGGGCAGGCCTTGTTGAGGTCGGTGAAGTCGATGCAGATCCTCCATTTGCGTTCGACTTTTTTACTATGACGACATTTGACAGCCAGCTTGGATAATTCACCTCTCGGACAAAATTGGCCTTGATGAGTTTGTCGACCTCTTCTTCAATGGCTTTTTGCCGCTCTGGGGCGAAGCTTCTCTTCTTCTGCTTAACAGGCCTGTGCATCTCGTCCACATTGAGATGATGGACGAGGACCTCGGGGTTGATTCCTGGCATGTCGGAGGCGGTCCAGGCGAAGATGTCTGCATTGCTTTGGAGGAATCTGATCAACCTGCGCCGGGACTCTCCTTTGAGTAGCGACCCGATCCTTGTGGTTCGGTCGGGCTGAGCTTCGTCCAATGGTACCTCCTCTAATTCCTCTGCCGGTTCTCCCGCTGTTCGGCGAAGTCCTCGCGAGCGTCCAGCCCGTCGATCTCCGGCATTCTAGACTGAAGGCTTGTAACAAAGCACTGCCGAGCCATGGCCTGACTCCCTCGAACAACTCCAACTCCTCGCTCGGTGGAAACTTCATGGATAGGTGCGGGATGGAGACCACTGCCTTGAGGGACATCAGACCGGGCCTGCCGAATATTGCATTGTAGGGGGATCTGAGGTCGGTCACTAGAAAGTCTATCTGAATAATGGCCACAAGGGGCCAGGTTCCCGTGCGGACCGTCAGGGTGACGACCCCTTCCGGGATAATGACATCGCCGGTGAATCCCATCAGGGTGGAATCCACGGCTCGAAGGTTTTCCACGAGCAATTTCATCCTGGCAAACACACCGAGGTACAAAACATTTACCGAGCTTCCACTATCAACGAGGATTCGACTTACATCATAATTGTTCAAATTAAGGGATACAACTAGTGCGTCATCATGGGGGAGCTGTATCCCAAGAAGATCATTATCGAAGAAGGAGAGTTCGTCTGTCCGTGCCCTCTTTGGCATTGATCCATCTGTATCGCCTCTGGGGCTCGATCCGCCGGCCTCTTCAATCATGTTAATACGACCGACCACGGGCGGATTTGGTGAGGAGGGGGTTGTTGCAGCTCAGGCTGGCGGTCACCTCCTTGTTGTTGTGGCTCGGGTGCCCTTCTGAACTGATCTAGTCGTCCCCGCCGAATCAGCCTTTCAATCTCATTCTTCAGCTGCCAGCATTCTTCAGTGTCATGACCGTGCTCCCTGTGGTAGCGGCAGTACTTGGCGGGATCTCTTCGGATCGGGTTCCCTCGGAGAGGCACTGGCCGGGGGAGTTGGCGCTCTATCTCCATAAGGATTTGCGCTCGGGGCACACTCAGCGGAGTAGTGATCAAATCGCCTAGGAGGACTCCGGGAGCGATTCCTTGGAGGCGGCGGAGGGATTCTCTGGCGGCGGGGCGGACTTGGCCGCCGGGCGGGACGGTGTCTGTCGGGGACTTTAGGCTCCTTTTTCTTTGCTTGCTCAGCGGGCAACTCTCCGTGACTCCTCGACCCTAGCATACTTGTCTGCAAGGGCCATCATATCAGATAGACATGGGGGGTAGCTGACCTCCATAGCCAGGTAGAAGTCGCTCTCCTTCGAGACTCCCCCCACCAGGGTGGACATAGCTACCTCATGATTAAGGTGATCCACCTCTAACATGGCCTTATTGAAACGGCCAAGGTAATTCCTCAAGGACTCCCCCTCTCTCTGCTTGACTTTGGAGAGGGAGTCGGATCTTCGTCGGTGGCGGCGGCTGCTGACGAACTGACCAATAAAAAGGCGGCTCAGCTCGTCGAATGAATCAACGGAACCCGGTTTCAAGGCGTTGAACCAGGTTCGGGCGGATCCTCTGAGGGTGGAGGGGAAGGCGCGGCAAAGGACCGCATCAGATGCTCCGTGGAACATCATTATTGACCGGAAACTACTGAGATGGTCGTCCGGGTCGGTGGAGCTGTGATAGGGTTCGACGGCTGGCAGTTTGACATGGGAGGGAATCACTTCCTCCATGATTCCCTTAGAGAAAGGGATGCCCTGCTCCGCCCTGGGCTGGGGCAGATGGGTCTGCTTGGCGGCATCCAGCTCCTGACGCATCTCCTGGATCTGTCGGCGGATCTCTTCTTCGCCGGTCAGAGGAGGAGCTGGGCGTGAGAATCGCAAGGATGGCATGGAATCATGGTGAGATGTCACTGGGGAGAGGGATCGGGCTCGGCGAGATCTGAGAGGATCTCTATCATAATCGGCTCGCGGGACTGGTTTATCCCTTCTGGGGCGATGTGGGGGATCCGCTGATTCGTGCGGATCAGAGGAAGAGGTCGCCGGTGAAGAAGGAACCGCCGCCTCCTTCTGAAGGTGCGAAGCAGGAGGAGGCGCAAGGCACTCTTGAACTAGTGGGTAAGAGCCTGGACTTGTTGGACCAGTGTAGCGAACTGGTCCTGGGTCACCGGGATAGCGGGCGGTGACGGAGTTTCGACTGGTGGTGGCTGCGGCGCTACACCGCTCGTCGGATTTGGCCTCTGGGAAGCGGCCTGATCTTGGGCTTCCGATGCTGCTCTCCTTCGGTTGGCCATTGAAGAGGTTCTTCTCCGATTTAGATCCTTGTCTCCTTTCTTCAAGTTTTAATGGGACTTGAGGCCCTTCCTCTAGCGCCAATCTGTTGCCGCCGGGATCCGTCCTCCGACTCGGACGCGGTCGATCTCCAGGAAGAGGGGGGCGGACCTGCACAAGAAGTCCACACGCGGGGGGATGCTGGGGGTGGCCCTCCGCGGAAGACCCTTCGACGCTCAAGTCAGTGGAGAAGAAATCGGCGATCAATCAGACAATGGGGAGGTGGATCTCTCCGAGAAGCCTCTCCAGGGGCGGCCAATCGGTAGCTCCAGAGGGCAGGAGCACCGACAAACTGCCGAGAGAGAGAGAGAGCCGTGGGGGTGCCTGTGCAAGAAGATGTGTGTATAGAGAGAGGCGCCCGCGTAAGGAGATGCGTACCTGAGGGAATCTGGGGGTGTCCAATTTATAGACTATCACCTGGACCTTGAGCGTCTTCTGGAAGGTTCAGAGGTTGTTGGAATACGGAGGTGGATAGAATCAGGCCGTTGTGGGGCCATGGAATCCGTATCCTGTTTATTAGGGGATCGACGGCTGGGAGAGCACCTTGATGTTTCGAGATCCGGTCGAGTGGACCTGGGGCGGTTACGATAGGTTTTAGGCCATGCCTCGACATGATCCCTTGCCTAGGGTGCTGTTTGGGTAAGCCTGGGCTCTCCCGCGCCAGGTTCCGCGGAGGTATGTATTAGGTCGCTCGATGAAGCCGAGCTACGGAGGCTCGGAAGGGCCGAGCTATGGAAGCCCGGAAGGGCCGAGCCACGGAAGCCCGGAAGGGCCGAGCTGTGGAAGCCCGAAGGGCCGAGCTATGGAAGCCCGGAAGGGCCGAGCCACGGAAGCCCGGAAGGGGCCGAGCTGTGGAAGCCCGAAAGGGCCGAGCCACGGAAGCCCGGAAGGGGTCGAGCTACGGAAGCCCGGAAGGGGCCGAGCTGTGGAAGCACGGAAGGGCCGAGCTACGGAAGCCCGGAAGGACCGAGCTACGGAAGCCCGGAATGGCCGAGCTACGGAAGCCCGGGGAAGACGGAGGGAGGAGGTTAGCCTTAGCCGTCTCGCACGGATATTAATGTAATGACGATTTTACCCCCCAACAATCATAAATGCATGCTTCTCGAGTGCTCCATCTCAGCGTTTTGTCTAATTTATGAAAAATTAATTTCAGATCGTATCTTTTATCTAAAAGATAATTTAAGGTAGTGTTTGATAGAAAAAATATTATTCATGGATAAGTGTATGGGATAGAGTTTGTTCCCTGACTATCCCTAGGGATATCCTTTGATTATCCCATAGGATAACTTTTTTTTTTACTTTTATTTGGAAGGATAACCAACTATTCCTGCATTCTCTAGGAAATAAATTGAGGGGATATCCCATGGTTAACCATGGATTATCCCTTTGGTTAACTTTATTCCTAGCTATCCCTTAGGTAGTGTTTGAAATAGGAATAAGAGGGGATATCCTCTGGATATCCCCTCTTATCCCCAAAAGCCATAACTATAAGGGATAGCTAAGAATAAAGTTAACCAAAAGGATAATCTATGGTTAACCATGGTTAACCAAGGGATATCCCCTCAATTTATTCCCTAGAGAATGCAGGAATAGCTGGTTATCCCTCCAAATAAGAGTAAAAAAAAGTTATCCTATGGATTTACCTTTTTGCATTTGATATGATAATGGATAGCTAAGGGATATCCCTAGGGATAGCTAAGGGATATCCCTAGGGGTTAAACTCTATCCCGTACACTTATCCATGGATAATATTTTTTCTATCAAACACTACCTTATAGTTATGGCTTTTGAAAATAAGAGAAGATATTCAGAGATATCCCCTCTTATCCCTATTTTAAACACTATCTAAATGAACAAAAATTACCTTGAAACGAAGAAATTGCTGGCAGCATCCATTTGCTCTCTATATAATAGACCTCCCGTTCACTCCCTTCCAAAAGCCTCGTGGCTCCATCTTCATCTTCCTTGGTTCTCTTCTTAGGCCCGATGGACTAAAAGAGTTTGGTTGCAAACAAATTGCACAACATGATGATGTTCGCTAGGATGTTTTCTTAAAAAATTCTCATGAGATACAAATTTTCTTTAAAAAATAAAGAGATATATGGTAGCAATAAATTCCTAACTCTAAATAGAATTCTAGCTTATATAACATAAGTTCTAGAATTTAGGCTAAAGTAGAAGAAAATTTTCTTTTAAATTATATATTATAGAATGTCATTAATTCCATATTCTTTTTGAAAGTTCGTTAGCACCGAAATATTTTTAATAAATATTTTTAATAAATAGCAATAAATATTTTTAATAAATAGCTTTCTTATCATATTTTCATTTTAGATGATTCAAAATATGTTACAAAGATAACTTAATATGAACAGCATAAATATATATTGAATGAAAATTTTAATTATATTGATACCGGTGAAGCTTTTTTTAAAACCGATGTGAATTAGATATCCTTTTTTTTTTTTTTTTGCAAATGGAGGAATTAAAAATCTGAACCTTTTAAGCTATATAAATTTTTTGTTTTCTTCTCAAGCCGGGCAATTGATTTCATGCTCTAACGCCTTGTTGGAGATGCAGTTGCTGGCTTCATCGCTATTAACATTTTACTGGACTCAAAATGTGATGATTGATGCTCTCAGTGCTCCATTGCATTGCATCCCATGATTTCCCTCCTTAAAGGCTAGATCATTGTTTTTGTTTTGATTCGATTGCCCTTTCTGATTGATCTAATGGATTGTTGGGTGGTTTTCCCCTTGATCATCCATTAAAGATGGCAACTTTATGCTTCTATATGTGATTGTTTTATGCAATTGATCAATTATTAATTCCACCATAGATTTTCTCCGATAAAGGTTAGATATTTGTTGCCTCACCTTATGGAATTCATTTGCTTTGGGCTTATTGGATTGGTTCCTCTATTGGTTTGTTTCTAATTCAAAGTTTTCTTTAGAAGTCTGCAAAGATGGTGTCCGTCTCCTAATGATATGTGTTTTTTGTTGAATCAATGGACTTCTTTCTTTTAAACTAATTGAACAAACTATTAGTTCATGGGCTGTTAAATACCAGCTTGTATTCTTTATTCCTCAGCTTAAAGGTTGGATCTTTATTTTCTTATGCTGTGGGATGGGATGGAATTCCTTTGTTTCACTATGTCTCCACATTCAAATTGATTGAATACTTGGATTCTCCAATTTCTTGGTTTGTTTTGTCAATTTTACACCAGTACTTGATCCATGAAAGATGGTACCTTTGCTTCTTTATTATTACAATTGGTTTTGGTTTCTTCCTGTAAAGCAATTGGCTTATGCTATAATTGAATAGCAAATGCGAGTTTAATAGTTGGCTACATTGTTCATCAATTAAATAGTTGAAAAAGTCTTTGCGCATTTTGTGCAGTGTAAAATGCATGCACCATGCGCAGTAACTAGATATGTGCCCATATGACCGTGCATGTATAAAGAATTTTTATTTTTTTTGCATTACACGTGCGGCTACACCAATACACGATCAATCATTATGCATAATATGCATATTTCTGCATCATATACGGTGCAAAAAGATTTTTTCTTAGATAGCCAACTGTGCTTTACAGTGCTCAACTATTTAGGTTCTACTATTGGTCTGGCCAAACATGACCCTTAGGGCCCACAAAAGGGAACCTTGCTACCCACCCATTAACCTACCATGACCTATGCTTTGCAGGTGGTCTACAACACTTAGGAGCCCACCATAGCCTTCCACTCTCTTGGTAGCCCATGTTGGGTGCAACCCTATGAGTTAGCGCCAAACAGCAGGGGGACCTCACCTACATTGACTTGGTCGACCCTTTCCTAGACCTAGACTCTGAACTTAAATTAATGAGAATGTATTACTCTAAATTAAATTCAATGTTATCAGTGTAGCTATGTAGGCATCAAAACTAAGGAGAAGGGAGTTTAGGCTTGCTGCGAATCAAAAATTTGAGGATTAGTTCTTAACTATTTTATTTGAAGAAGTCAGTAAACCTAAAGATAGTTAGAGTGTTTTATAAAATTATGTAAAATTTGATTTAAGAGTTTTTGTCAGCAACCTTACTATAATTAGAGTATTTTTACATTGTTTATAACTTATAATTTTTTTAAAAAATTATTAAAAATTTTATATTTTTATTTACAAGCAACCCTAGATTGAATAAGTTTATTGAAATATTATTATTTATATGTTGAACTTATTATATTTATTAAATCATGCTTCAAATTTATGATCTAAAAGTACATAACATTTAATATATGTGATAAATGTTAGGCATATATGTTAAAAAGTTGATTTGTAAATTTATAAATTTGATTGCATAAGTAGTTCATATGAAAATTTTTGGATTGAGTAAGTTGTTTATTTTATGTCACAGTATGCAAGTTTTTATGTAAATTGATTTTTAGTGTTAAACCTATAATATTTGCATATGAAATAAAGTATAATGTATATATGTAAAAGTTATAAACTCATAATTAATCTGCAAATAAGTGTACTTAGCCTATCGGAGTTTATATAAAGGCTATTGTTAATTATAGAACCTCAAAGCATGAAAGAATCTATTCCGCAGGATTTAAGTATGATACTAAAAAAAACTTACTTCATAACGGTTAAATGTTGTAATGCTGTTTACTAGACCTGTCATAGGGGTTATAGGTGGCTATAATTTTATTGATTGTTGAGTTTTATTAGAGTTTTGAAATATAAGTAAAGTAATTACTAACTTGATATAAATGTATTAAATATAATTTGAAAGTAAGCTGATGTTATTTTATGATTATTATCAATGTAAAGATTTGATATATTTATTAATATATTGATATTTTAGAAATTATTTAAAATAATACTGTACAAATGTAAGTGTTTTTTATGTATATACATATAAATAGGGATTTTATTGGTTGTGCATACTTAATCTCTCTAAATATGATTAGAATTTACTTCCTCAGCATCAGCTCATAAAAATATTATTTGTTTTTTTAAAAACCAAGACAAGGGATGGGAATCAAGTAAAAGGTGGTCTAAGTTGCTTTAGTTTTTTTGTTTTCTGTAGAACATTTACTATTTGATTTTATTACCTTATGTAATTCTTTAGTTATTGATGTTGTTTTTTAATTTGATCAATTTAATTTGTTGGATAAATAGTTTGTTCTTATTGATCGATACATTATTAAAATAGTTATATGAAAAGATACCTTACATATTGTAAAATTTAAGTTAGCAAGCATATGGCGGATTATTACATTCTAGATCCACCCTCAAGTTTGGGCATAACATCAAGTCTTTCTATTTTAATAATGCTTGATAGAAAACTTGTCAGAGAGTTCGACAAAGTCAAGTCATTCTATTTTAATAACTAGGTATATGCTTGTATGATGCATGACATTGCTTTGATTTCAATTTTAAAAATAAAAATAAAATAAAATTTTAAATTTTTAGAAATACTATGTATATATTAATTTTATAAATCAGTTCATTACTATTTATTTCTTGGCTTATCTTTGTTTTTTTGGCTCTAAATAAGGTATGTACTAAACTATAATGTTTCTATACTAAATCTAAATGACATGTCATGACTCACGAGTTGTTTAAACCGTATACATCGTAGAAATTTTTAATAGAAACAGTTCCATCTAATTTATAGTCTTCATATAATTAATAGCGACAGAGGTTTTTAATTTAAGAAATAAGAGCGTTTTTTTTTTAAAGTATATAAAATCTAGAAGGAATACTAATTTAAAAATTAAAATTAATAATAGAAACAAAGTGAAATTCTTTTGAGGATCAGGTCATAGCACGTAAACAAGATTCTCACTGAACAATTTTTCTTCGTCATATTTTGCGCTTAACTCTTGACACTCTTGCTAAAAAGTGAAAAATAAAATTATTACATTAAATATTATTAAATAAAATTAAACACATAGCAATAGAGGAGACGAACTGATTTTTTTTCTTAGCTTTACTGCATTATATATTAGATGCTAAAATGATAACGTGTATAGCAAGTAGAATTAATTCTTTGAAGTCAAATTGTTTAACTTTAATAATGGTAGAAGGGCAACTTGCCAAGCAGATAGGATTAATTTTTTTGATGTCTGTCTTTCAATTTTAATAATGCTAGAACATGTAGTATTTTTTTCTCTGTCCAATAAATTTTAATAATGCAGTAATGACTGGTATGAGCCTATAAACGTATTAGGTAAGGAAGCAGTCAACAACTGCAACTATTCCAAATCTTTTCTATCTTCTTGGAACTAGCTTTGGTACCATGTGTCAAAGTTTTAAACCATTAGTCGAAGCAAAGTTATCAGGGTGTGGAAAATAAGAAGCCGGCAAGGACTTTTCCTTTCATGCTTTAGCAATAGAAGGGCAACTTGCCAAGCAGATAGGATTAATTTTTTTGATGTCTATGTCTTTCAATTTTAATAATGCTAGAACATGTAGTATTTTTTTTCTCTGTCCTATAAATTTTAATAATGCAGTAATGACTGGTATGAGCCTATAAACGTATTAGAAAAGGAAGCAGTCAACAACTGCAACTATTCCAAATCTTTTCCATCTTCTTGGAACTAGCTTTGGTACCATGTGTCAAAGTTTTAAACCATTAGTCGAAGCAAAGTTATCAGGGTGTGGAAAAAGAAGCCGGCAAGGACTTTTCCTTTCATGCTTCAGCAAAGTTATCAGGGTGTGGAAAGTTTGCTTGGAAGCCTTTGGTCTCATTTTCGAAAAAAGAATTCAATCAGAGGCCAATTTAGTCACTGGTCAGTGATGGATGCATCTCGGTTGAACTCTCTCTCTCTCTCTCTTTCTCTCTCTAACGACCCAATTTACTACATATAAATTACTCAATTAACTTTTAATTTTTCGAGACTATTAGAAGAAGCACTTTCGATTGGTGCATGATTCTGATATTATATTATAATGATCTGGGTCCAGAGTGGCATCAATGAGCCCGTTTCGTTACAAGAAAGTAAGATGGATAAGGTCCACACCAACTTGAGTCATCACAGTCCAAAAGGGATCCAATTGGTACCTTATTCTTCTTGCTTTACTACATATAAACTATTCAACCAACTTTCAATTTTTCGATGTGAAACTATTGAAAGAAGCATCACACACTCTCTCAACATTTTCTCTTGCCTTCGTCTCATTTCATCTCTTCTTCTTTTCCTAATGACTACCAAAGCCAGCAGCTGATCTGTTTTGCCCTGGTGACGGTCTCGGAGCCAGCTTGCTAGGTGCTTAATTTTTGTTCTGCTGGGGTGGAATTAACCTTTGAGAGGCTCCTTTGTTTTTCTTATATCGATCTTCGTTCCTCTGTGACTCTTTTGTATTGACCACCAACAACATAGCATCATAATCGAAAGTACTACAAGTCTTTGTTCTAGGCGCAGAAGCATAAAGTATTACATCCATTATATTTTTGTTCTACATGGAATACAGTGTTCTATGACAGATGTGTTTTGAATTTTTATAATCATCATAATAACATTATTAATACAAGTATTTATTATAATCTTATGTAATAGGATAGATATTGATGAAGGATAAAATCGTCATTGCAACCACTCACATCGGCGATGGGGTCGCGCCCAATCCAAATGCCCTGCTTGCCAGCTGGCCTACTAGCACGATATTCTAGCGACAAGAGTCTCTTCATTATGAAGAAAGAGACCCAAGGGCCCCCTCATTAATATTCGTCAAATCAATAAGTCGGAGCATTCAATGGTGCAGAAACGGTCATAATGACTTGGCCAGCATTTAATGGAATAAAAAGAAAGGAGAAAATATAATTCGGCCAACATGTCTCAGCAAATATACTTCGGCCAACATGCATCAGTAAATATGCTTCGGCCAAAATACTTCGGCACGCGCTATGACCTTCGCAATTATGGCCTCATAAAGGCCATGTGCATTTACCTACTTTAAGGCATTTAATGTCTTATCTCCTTCCATCATTAAGGCATTTATGGCTGCAACGTTGCCCCCTTGGCACTTTTTGCGTAAAGAAGGATGGCGTAATAAAGCTGAGACAAAGAGTTCTTGACTCCATGCTTCACAGAAGTCTGACTCGGCCAACCACATTGTACTTCGGCAAGTTCGGCCAACCTTATGCCTCGGCAACCCGAGCTATTCTTATGCTACTGCCATCAAGGCCAGACCATTCCTCGGCCATTCGATCCGAGCTACTTCAGACCTCTACAGAATCTGGCACGGGAGAGTTCAAATTCACTGTAACAGAATAAGATTCCAAACAAGGAATCATGCCAAGACGTGGCATAGGACCTACAATAGTGGCCTAGGGACCACGCAGCCATTGAGTCTCGATCCATCGGCCAGCTCTCCCCGTCTCCTAGCCGTCGATCCTCTAACTAACCAGATACGGATCCTACCGGCCCTGTAACAACCTGATTCGAATCCGTTTCGAATCCCAACAACTTTCAGACCTCATACAGAACACGTCCAAGAAGTCAGGTGACCGCCTATAAATACTACCACCCTCAAGCCTCTCAAGTACGGCTATTATATGCCCATTTTTTATTCACAGTTCTCACACTCTGCCATGAAAGCTCCCACGAGAGCTCGGAGGAACTCTTCCCGAGGAATCCTTCTCCCCATATTTGTTGATTGCTGGTCTCCACTGACTTGGGCGTCGGAGGGTCTTTCGCAGAGGACCACCCCCAATGCCTCTCGCGTGAGGACTGTCTTGCAGGTCCGCCCAGGAGGGAGCCCACGCTGCAGCCCGATTGCGCCCGAGTCGGAGGACGGATCCCGGCGGCAACAGATTGGCGCTAGAGGAAGGGCCTCAAGTCCCATTAAACTTGAAGAAAGGAGACAAGGATCTCGATCTGGAAGAGAACCTCTCCAATGGCTAATCGGAGAAGGGCAACTTCTGAAACCCAGGACCAGTTCACCACACTGGTCCAGCAGGTCCAGGCCCTGACCCGTCTGGTTCAGGAGCGCCTTACAGCTCCCCATCTAGTTGTAGCTGCCCCTGCTCCATGCCTCCCCGAAGAGGCCGCAGCTCCTCTTTCTCCAGCCACTTCTTCTTCTGGTCCGCATGGAGTTGCAGACCCCCCATGTCGACCTAAGGAGGCTAGACCAGTCCCGCAAAGAGGCTGCGACAAGGATCTCTCCAGATCTCGGTGGGCCCGATCCATCTCTCCGATGTCCTCTCGCCACGACTCGAGGCCGTCTCCGCCTTCTCCCTGCCTTGGCACAACAGATCGGCTTCCATAGCCGTGCTATGCGCACCAAGGCATTTATGGCCTCATAAAGGCCATGTGCATCTACCTGCATTTAATGCCTTATCTCCTTCCATCATTAAGGCATTTATGGCTGCCGCGTTGCCCCCTAGTCACCTTTTGCATGAGGAAGGATGGCGTCATAAAGCCAAGACAAGGAGTTCTTGACTTCATGCTTCACAAAAGTCCGATGGCCAGCTTCAGCCTCAGCCAGTGGGCCTACTGCACCACCCAGAGAGTTTCCACATGCGGGACCCCATTCCGGATGGCCTTCGGAGTGGAAGCTATCATCCCTGTGGAGATAGGACTTCCCTCTCCATGGGTGCCATCACGCCTCCAAAGTCAAGGAGAAAGCTTTCTTGCCCGGTGACCTCGTTCTTCGGAAAGCATCTGTCTCCAAACTGCTGGAGCAAGGAAAGCTGGCACCAAACTGGGAAGGCCCCTATCAAGTGACGGAAGTCATCGGACCTGGCACCTACAAGCTCCAGGATCTGAATGGAAAATCCATTCCTCGAACGTAGAATTCAGACATCCTCCGTAGATATCATCAGTAAGGTACGCCCTCTACGGGCCCACCTCGTTAATTTTTTTTATTGGTATATTGCTTTTATGATTTATAGCATGGTCACCACGATCACTTCTCCAAAAAATCATAATGAAAAAACGGATGCCACTTGCTGATCCTCGGCACGACCGAGTTATCTACTTAAGCAGGAATTCTTCGAACCTTGGCAGGGCCAAGTAAAAATTCTCCGAACCTCGGCTGGGCTGAGCAACAAATTCTCCGAACCTTGGCAGGGCCAAGTAAAAATTCTCCAAACCTCGGCTAGGCCGAGCAACAAATTCTCCGAACCTTGGCAAGGCCAAGTAAAAATTCTCCGAACCTCGGCTGGGCCAAGCAACAAATTCTTCGAACCTTGGCAGGGCCAAGTAAAAATTCTCCGAACCTCGGCTGGGC
>UESW01004218.1:800331-915022 GCA_900491605.1 Calamus simplicifolius | reverse complement strand
CAAGGAATCATGCCAAGACGTGGCCTAGGACCTACAATAGTGGCCTAGGGACCATGCAGCCATTGAGTCTCGATCCATCGGCCAGCTCTCCCTGCCTCCCAGCCGTCGATCCTCTAACTAACCAGATACGGATCCTACCGGTCCTGTAACAACCTGATTCGAATCCGTTTCGAATCCCAACAACTTTCAGACCTCATCCAGAGCACGTCCAAGAAGTCAGGTGACCGCCTATAAATACTACCACCCTCAAGCCTCTCAGGTACGGCTATTCTACGCCCATTTTTTATTTACAATTCTCACACTCCACCATGAAAGCTCCCACGAGAGCTCGGAGGAACTCTTCCCGGGGGATCCTTCTCTCCATATTTGTTGATTGCTGGTCTTCACTGACTTGAGCGTCGAAGGTCTTCCGCAGAGGGCCACCCCCAATGCCTCTCGCGTGAGGACTGTCTTGCAAGTTCGCTAGGAGGGAGCCCACGCTGCAGCCCGATCGCGCCCGAGTCGGAGGACGGATCCCGGCGGCAACAGATATTATCAGTCTTAATATTATTAATTCATATTTTTCCATTATATATTTGTTCATAGAATTATACTGTTATGTTACAGTAAGATGATGTTATTATATTATTTTATATATTATATATCTTAATAAGCTTCATCTTAATTATATTTAATAATATTTGAAATGTGGCCTAAAGGAAAACTAGATTAGGGCCCTACAGTTACTTCTCTCAGATCAGGAGCCTTGACTCCCAAATGAAGTTCAAACTCATCAAAGTGCCCATTTTAAGCTTCCAATCATCTGTGAAATCATGTGTTTAATGTTCGTGCTTTTATAATATTTTTTAATTAAAAATTACACGATCTAATTTCATTCTTTCAAATTCATCATGTAATATCTTCAGTCCTTACCCAATGCTTTTATGTCTTTAAACTTCTTATTATTTATAACAACACTTACATACAATCAGATGAAAAAACGTAAACAAATCACAAACATAGGCGATTGCTCTCATGCATGTGCATCGGATAACTTTATTGGCAGCTGATATTTTATATAAGAAATTAATTAGTTTGCTGTTTACAAACACCCAAAAATATATCTGAATAAAGAGTGGGCTTGACTCTTGGTACTGCAGTTATGTAATCCTCGCATACGGTTAAAACTTCCAATTTTTCCCTTTTAATTCCTGGAATGTAGAAGAAGCGCCCAAGGCGTCAACTTTGGCACGAACAGACCATCTTCATTGGTGTGCATTTACTGATTAGATGAATGGGAGTAATTAACAAATAACAAATATATAGGTGGTCTACAGGATAAGATGAGATGGGTCCTTTGCTTCATCTCAACAGCTAAATTTCTTTGAGCAAACCATTAAGCATTTTGAAGAAAGTCATGCCATAGATTCACACTGGATCTAGGCTTACAACTTCATAATGATCTCGATTTTTTTCCAAATTCGATATTTAAACGGGGAAATATTGCTAATATTCCTAACCTCTAAATAAACTAATTCCATGAAGTTAAGTCTGTGTATTTTAATAATACTAACCTGCATGGCAATTAATTCACGGAAGTCAAGTAAGTCTTTCTGTTCTAACAATGCTTGATAGAGAGCTTGCCAAAAAGGTCAACTAATTTCTTGAAGTCAAGCTCTTCTGCCTTGATAATGTTAGCAACATAACGTGATAAGGATATAAAAGTTGAGAAAGTCAAGGAAAGAAAATCAAGAGATTTTTACATAAGGATATACAATCAAGTTGAGAAAGTCAAGGAGAAAAATTAAGGGATTTTTACATAACGATATACAATTAAGTTGAGAAAGTCAAGAAGAAATCAAGGGATTTTTATATTTGAATTATTTAGCAGTTACTTTGATAAGGATATACAATCAAGTTGAGAAAGTCAAAGGAGAAAATTAAAGATTTTGAATTACTCAGTTTAATTTGTTTTTTTTTTTTTCTTAGTAGTTTCCTTCTTTGTGCTCATATAATCTGTATATATACTATCAAGCGAAACATATTTCTTCATCCTATTATCTCCTTCATAACGTATCAAGCAAGTAGATAATTTTTAAAGTGAAGTTATTTAATTTTAATAATCTTAAAATATGCAGTATTTTTTTGTAATAAATTTTATTTAAGCCAAGCATTATTCAAGTGATTCTGGCATCCTCTTCTCCTTGCATTAGCATGATAAGACACCGTCAAATACGTCTGTCTTAACAATGCTCGCAGGATAACGTGTCAGGCAAGTAGGATTAATTCTTTGAAGCCAAGTTATTTAATTTTAATATTCTTAGATCATGCAGTATTTTTTTCCCTCCCACTAAATTCTATTTAAGCCAAAATTTATTTAAGATCTTTTTAAATGATTTTAGCATCCTTTCCTTACATTAGCACTGATAAGACACCGTCAGGTTCTGTCTTAATAATGCCAGCAGGACAACGTATCAGGCAAGTAGAATTAATTCTTTGAAACCAAGTCATTTAATTTTAATAATCATAGAACATGCAGTATATATTTTTTTTCTCCTCCTAGTAAATTTTATTTAAGCCAACAAATATTTAGGATCTCTTTAAATGATTCTGGCATCCTCTCCTTACATTAGCATTGATAAGATGGAAAGCCTTGAAAGAAATATATTGCACTATTATTGATCACATAGGTCTTTGATCGAGTTTAACCACATGTCATTTTGTCATTTTTAATTACTTAAGATCTCGATCAAAAAAAGCTACTTAAAAAGGTGTTTGTTGAGCTTTATCACCTCATAAGTACCAAGATCCCTCCCAACATATGACTGATGCGAGAGTAGACGTATTAGATACGAAAGCAGTCAACAACTGCAACCATTCAAGTCTTCCATGACTTGCCGCCTTTGGTACCATGAATATCACAAGGTCTTTTTCCTTCATTCTTCAGCATTGGTGTCTAGAACTTGCTTGGAAGTTCTGCTCTTATTTTCCAAGAAAGAATTCAATCAGTGGCTAATTTAGTCACTGTTCAGGGTCAGGGATGGAAGATACTTTCTGTTTGCGCTTCAGATAAGTATAAAGAGCTTCATCTACTTCATCTCACAGCAGCTCGATTCATGGATCCAAAAGGAACCCAATTTCTCTTTCTTCTTTGCTTTACTATTCACTCAAACGAGCAAATTCAATGGAGATTCGATCCCAGGCTGCATATCAACCGAAAAAAACGCTCTTCTTGAGTTTAAAAAAGGACTCAATGATCCCAGCAACAGGCTATCTTGGGAGGATGGGGACTGCTGCAACTGGGAAGGTGTGACATGTGACTACCAGACTGGCCATGTTACCAAGCTTGATCTCCAAAACCCACACCCATTCTCAGACACTGGAGATATTCGTTACGACAACTGGTCCTTGGGAGGTGAGTTAAGACACTCATTGCTTGGTCTGAAACACTTAAATTATCTTGACCTAAGCATGAACAACTTTAATGGGATTAGTATCCCAGAATTCTTGGGTTCATTCCCTCAGCTCAACCATCTCAACCTCTCTGGAGCTCGTTTGGTTGGACTGATCCCACACCAGCTTGGGAATCTATCGAACCTACGATATCTCGATCTCTCTTCTAATGATTTTAGCATTGATAATGCCCTCTGGATTTCTCGCCTTTCTTCTCTGCGATATCTCAACATGGGCAATGTAATTTTCAGTGAAGGTGAGCACTGGCTGCAAGCACTAAACATGCTCCCTTCCATTGTTGAGATACACTTACCCTCTTGTGGCATCAACACCATTCCTCTCTCTCTTCCACATGTGAACTTTACCTCACTATCTACTCTTGATCTTTCTGGTAATTCCATTGATTCAGTAACGCCTGGTTGGCTATTCAATATAAGTAGCCTTGAGAACCTCAATCTGAGCAAAAGTTTCACTCAGGTTTCCATTCCACATGCAATAAAAAATTTAGTTGCACTCAAGTCCCTTGATTTATCCAATAATCAGTTTCTACTTGGCAAAATTCCTGCTGTGCTTGGAGGTCTGTGTAAGCTGCAGCATCTAGACTTGTCAGGCATTAATATCAACAAAGACTTTCGTGAATTTGATGAAGTTTTTACTGGATGCATCAACAACAGCTTGGAGACTCTGAGAATGCCAGCAACCAGTCTTAGCGGTTATTTGCCAGAGAGGTTATGGGACTTCAGAATGCTCAAATATCTCGATTGAGCGAAAACTCAATTTCTGGTCATATTTCTGCATCACTTGGAAGGCTTGCCAGAGCTAATTTATTTAGACCTCAGCTCGAACTTGTTGGAGGGCGTCATGTTGGAAGAACACTTCGCCAATCTCACCGAACTGAATCATCTATATTTGTCGAAAAATCAAAATTTAATGCTGCAGGTGGCGCCTGATTGGAGCCCCCCTTTTCAGCTTCAAACGTTAAGCATTGGTTCTTGCAAGCTAGGATCAAGATTCCCAGCATGGCTCCGAATGCAAGAAAACATTTCCACTCTAGACTTGTCTAGCACAGAAATTTCAGGCGCTCTGCCAGATTGGTTTTGGAGGTCATTTTCCCAGATGCAGTATTTGGATGTCTCCAGCAATGGAATCAATGGCACTCTAAAAGACTTCATCAACCTTGAAACGAGTTCTTTGCCAAATTTTTCTTCTGCTATGAGGGGACTAGACCTATCAAACAACTCATTTTCAGGAGTCATTCATGTTGACCTCGTCAAAAGTATGCCCGGTTTGGTATTCCTCTACCTTTCCAGAAATAATTTAAGTGGTGAACTTCCTTCGTCTCTTTGCAATCAGCTCGACTTGATGGTTCTTGATCTTTCAGAAAACCTCTTGTTGGGTGAGCTTCCTGATTGCTGGAACCGCTCTTCTGCTATCAGGGTCATGGATTTTTCAAGTAATAGCCTGTCTGGAAACATTCCTCCTTCTATCTGTTCATTAAGGCATCTCAAGTCATTGCATTTGCGTAACAATAATCTATCAGGAGAACTCCCTTTATCCTTCAAGAGCTGTGAGAGTTTGCGTACTCTTGATCTAGGACACAACAGATTCAGAGGTACGCTACCAACTTGGATGGCAGAAAGTTTCCCGTCTTTGATTATCCTTTCCCTGCGATCAAACATGCTTGTTGGAAATATTCCTCATAATCTGTCAAGGCTAAATGCTCTTAAAATCCTGGATCTTGCCGGTAACAATTTATCAGGAACCATCCCTTCAAGCTTTGGGAACTTTACTGCCATGAAAGTGCCAATGAAGAATTATTATGGAACCATTTCAGATTATCAATTTTTAAATTACCAAGAAAACATGGTACTGACTTCAGAGGATTGGAATTGGAGTATGACCGGGTTCTTCAATTGGTGATCATTATGGACCTCTCAGACAATAACTTGTCTGGAGTGATACCAGAAGAGCTGACCAGTCTTTCTGAGATACTAAGCTTAAACTTGTCTGGAAATCATCTGATAGGAGAGATTACAGAAAAGATCGGTGCACTACAGCATTTGGAGTCACTTGACTTATCAAAAAACAATCTTTCTGGTAGAATTCCTTCAAGCATAGCTGCTCTATTATTTTTGAGTTACTTGAACTTATCTTGGAACAACTTGTCAGGAAAAATTCCATCAGGCAAGCAGTTGGCAACCCTGGATGATTCATCCATCTACATTGGTAATACTGGTCTTCATGGGTTCCCATTAACTCAACAGTGGAAAAATGACGAACTAGAGGATGAACAAAATGACAATGCTATGGATGAAGGAGGATCTGAAATGAAGCGGATAAAGGATGAACAAAATGATAATGTCATGGCTGAAGGAGGATCCGAAATGAAGTGGGTTTACATGAGCATGGGGCTGGGATTCGTAGTCGGCTTTGGGGTTGTTTTTGGTCCACTATTATTCAATAAGAATGGAGAGAAGCCTATTTTCGATTTATCGATGAAGTATTTGATATGGTTTATATGGCCTTAGCAGTTAGTGTCGCTAGGTTTAAAGAGCACAATGTTAGAGCTGTGAATGATCATTGTAACCTTGACTTATGTTTGCACAAGTTTTTCCTTTTGTTCTTCCCTTTTTTTTTTTTCTTTTTCTTTCTTTTTTTTTTTTTTTTTTTTTTTGAGGAAATCGTTTGCAGAAGTTCTTGAGAGGATGGATTGTATGCACTCAAATGTTACACACATGTTCCCCTTGTACCCGCACAACTCTAAATAAACAATAGTTTCATACTGGTTGACTTAGTTTATCAAGACAGGACTACTAATCATGGTTCGAGGTTAAGTCACGTACTGTGCTTAACTTATTTAATTTAGTAGACTAAACTCACGCGAATGAGCTAGTTATGCTTTGGATGATTTTACAAAGTTAACCTACTCTGCAATTGATGCATCCTTTATCAATATGACTTATTGATGTTTTGATATCACAAAAAGGGTAAGCACGGCCTATAATTGGAACTATGGATACATTATAAATAGATTAATCTGGATTGAAACCTAAAACTTTTCATATTTGGCCTAATATAAAAAAGCAAGTAGGCTTATAGTTGGAACTCCGGATGCATTATCTTTGAAGAAACTATTAAATGGATTAACTTGGATCAAAAATCCAAAACTTTCATATTTGGCCGATGATAAAAAAAAAGTAGGGCCTATAGTTGAGGCTTTAGATGCATTAACTCTAAAGAAACTTTCAAATGATTGACTTAAACAAACAATCCAAAACTTTTCTTAAATAAAAATGATAGGTAGGGCCTATAATTGGGATATTGGGTGCATTATCTTTGAGGAAATTGCCAAATGGTTTGACCACCAATGTAAAAAGCTTTCATATTTAGACCACAATAAAATATGTAGGTAAAGCCTATGATCTGGATATCGGATGCATCGCTATAAGAAAAATTCATTTTAGTGATGCCAAAATGCGTCGCTAATGCGTCGCTAAATCGATTTAGCGACGCATTTTGGTCGTCGCTATAAATTTCATTGCAAACTGCTACCCATCGCAGTTTTGTCGCTAAATAGCGACGCAATAAAATGTGTCACTATTTTGCAACAAAACATAAGTTGTCATAATTTAGCGACGCATTAGCGACTCCAAATTGGCGTCGCAATATTGCGATGCAATCCGCCGCAAAATTGCAACTTAAATTGCATCACAAAATTGCGACTCAAATTGCGTCGCAATTTTGCGATGC
The DNA here is from genome assembly GCA_900491605.1 of Calamus simplicifolius. Taxonomy (NCBI): domain Eukaryota; kingdom Viridiplantae; phylum Streptophyta; class Magnoliopsida; order Arecales; family Arecaceae; genus Calamus; species Calamus simplicifolius. Next base: position 907,840 of record UESW01004218.1, on the reverse strand, counting down.
ATTTGCGATGAATGAGATGCGTCGCAATATTGCGACGCATTAAAATGAGTCACAATATTGCGATGCAATATGAGTCGAAATTTGAATTTAATTTTTTTAAAAAAATTACAATGAATTTTTTTTAAAAAAAATTTAAAATATTATTAAAACTCTTAATACAATTCATTGCATTCAATCGAAACATTATCGCTAAATATCCAAAAATATTGATCGAAATATCATCACAAAATTTTTAATAATATAAAATTTATTATATTAATAATTAAAAATTGGATACACAAAATAAGAAAAAAATACATCAAGAATCTACACTGTCACGATCACGGAAAGGCTGCGAAGGCTGGAATGAACCCTGCGACATTTGGCGAACCAAATCTTGCATCTGACGCATCTGCTCTCTCATGTCTGCAAGCTCCTACCGAACCTCTTGTCGAACCTCCTACCGAACTCCTGCCGAACCTCCTCCGTAATAGATCTTCGAATATCGTCTAAACGATCAAGAGGAATATCGCCAGAATAATGCAAAGTGGAGCCGGAAAATATCTAGAGCTTTAGCGCCCAGACTGTAGACCCTATGATCTTGCAGCTGGGCACCAACAGCTTCCGAAAACACATGTCGACTCTCCTCTAGTGAGAGTTCGACGGGCGGCCCCCCATCAGTGGAGTCAACCTGTGATGCCTGGGACTGAAGCTTCTCGACTCGTGCCTTTAAATTATAGAATCAACGATAAATAAATCATTATACGAACCTGAATAAAGGTTTAGAAATTAAACAGTTATAACATAAGTCTAATTTCTTACCGCAACCTCCTGTGATCGTGCATCGACCCAGGTACTGTCCTTTCTAGTGTGTGTCTCCCTGAATAGGTTGAACTCACCACTGCCCTCCCGCTCAGACTACAAAAGCAAAAGAAATGATATAAATGTAAGTATTTGCAAATGACTAAATTAGTAATTAAATTATTTATGTTTTCTTATTATACGGCGTCTGTGCTCCTGAATGAAAATGGATCCCACAGTATGGCAGGAGAGACCCATTCCACGACCGGCCTTCTCAGATCGACGGTTCATGGTGGCTGATGCGGACCTCCTTTGCCAGGCCTCAGACTATCATACCTGCTATCAGTCGTGTCAAATACCCTTCGGCACATGCACAGAGATCACATGATCTCCTCCAACGATGAAACATGTCGGAGTATCGGCATGCCGCAAGAGCATTTTATGCTGCCCTAATGGCATCATGGATGGTAGGTCCCACGTAAACTTTTTCTGTATTTAAATAAATAGTTAGTTTAAGAATATATTAAGATTAAGTAATTTTAAATCAGTGATAAATTGTATTTAATAAGTTTACCTAAACTCTAAAAAATAAAACTCCCTCATGGCCGCATATACATCATGCCAATCGTAGCCAGTGGGGTTAGCACGGATATGGAATATGGAGCTGATCCGGCTCGATACAGAATGCTGCTCAATAAAGCTGCAAAAAATCCATATTTATAAGTAAATGCCCGGTAACACATAAGCATATATTTACAATTATTATATACTTACTACCCATCAACATTCAATCGAAGTACAGTGCGGCCGACGTGAGAAGAACTCTCAGATGTCTGTGTCGATCGGCTATGAGACTCGAAGGCTGCAGATCTGAACTCTCCATCTCCAATGCTCATGAAGTGATCTAATGCAGCAGGGCCACATCCCTGCTCGCTCTGTCCGTCGGTGAAAGATCTATCTCGGCCTGACAAACTGAAAATACTAAAGAACCATACAATATAATTACGAATAATGATTGAATATGTAAAAATTTAGCACTTATAAAAATAAATTGAAATTGAATAAACCTCTATGTTTAATCAATGTCATTTGTTTCATCAAATGTTGGTTCAACATCCGATGTCGTATCGGATTGTGATTCAGTGTAATTATCATCGAAAGGAAATCGAACATTTGCATCCTCAATTTCTTGGACATCACCATTTGGATCTCTAACTGATGTTTCAGGAGCCCTTGTATCATCCTCAATTGCATGCATTTCCATCTTATCCTCTTGAAATGCAGGGCACTCAGATGATTGACTTAATGAACTCTTGTCTAATATGATTGCTGAACGTGGGAGGATTTTAGAAACAGTCCATCAATCTCGCTATCGTTTCGCAAACTTGGATATCCGCAGTAAAACACTTGCTAAGCTTGGGATGCAAGGATGAATGGTTTATATTTCTGCAATCTTCGGCGATGGTTGACTTTAACAAGATTGTAGTCGTTATGAACCCTTTTTACCCACAGAAATAGTCGGATCAAACCAATCGTAACGAAACAATATGGTTTATTTTATAGGCCAACCGGGATAGTCAACCACCTCTACTAACTTTCTGTAATAATCCATCATATTTGCTCCAACACTTTCTCCTTTGACACACACATCCCTCTTGAAGATGCCAGTCGTTCAATTTGAAATTTATACCCATTAACAAAATAGCCAGTAGAGGTTGTTACGGTCTTCAATGGCCATTGCGCTAGACATTTAATGAAAATATTATCGATTGTGAACCATGGACCATGTACCTATAAATTAATAAGCTATTCATAACCAATTCAAAAATAAAGCCATTATTGCAATTGATTAAGTAATACTATTCACATATTCATAAAACCAGTAAGCAAACTCCGTTTCTAACTTCTGTCCAATGGCAATTTGATTGATGTTGGGATTCGTCTGCCGTTGTCTATCACAAAACATCTTAAAGGGATGATGACAATTAAAACTTCTGTTAGCAATTAAATAGTGAGGTATATTATAATTTAAAGTAGTGAAGTGTATACTTACTCAATGTATGGATCGACTTCTCTACAGTTCATTAGGATGTAATAATATGCTGCATTATACTCTGCAACGCTTAAATCTCTTGACTTCTGCCTCCCAAATGAACGATCGATACCTTTAAAAACTGAATTCTACCATCATTAGGTTGTCCTTCATCCACACATACGTCATCATTATGACCAAAATTTCAACTCCTCGTGTGGATGTGACTCTCAAAGTAATGAGAGGCAAAAGCTGAAACTTCTTCAACCATGTGTGCATTGTATATAGAACCTTCGACCCTTGCCTTATTACGCACATTATTTTTAACTTCTTAAGGTACCTACATGTAAAGGTAAAAAATAGAATAAGCCAACTTTCTTGCAATGAAATAAAATTTTAAATGTCAACATGTACTACCGATTATTAAGATATTTACCTCTCAAAAGGATACATCCAGCGATACTGCATGGGACCAGCTATACTTGCTTCGTATGGCAAGTGAACCCGTAAATGCTCTATTGAGTCAAAAAAACTTGAAGGAAATATTCGCTCCATCTTGCATAAAATAATTAAAATTTTGTCCTCAAGCCTTGCTATGGATGCAGAAGTAATAATTGTGGCAGATAACTCCTTGAAGAACAAGCTGAGCTCTGTCAATGCCTTCAATATAAGGTACGGAAGTAACTCACAAAAAGCTATAGGCAATAACCACTGCATGAAAACTTGACAGTCATGACTCTTCATGCCAAACAACTTGAGCTTATGCATGTCCACACACCTATTGATATTCGAAGCATAACCATCTAGAAATTTAACCCTCTAACCCAGTTAGATAAAACTTCTCGTGAATTTCTGTCAAGAGTGTAACAGGCTTTAGGATAGGTCCCATCAGCATTCCTTCTCAAATTAGCACTTCTGCAGTATTGATTAAGTTCTTCGCTCGACTTTGCAGTGTCTTTGGTTTTTCCCAGGATGTTTAGCACCGTATTAAAGATGTTATCAAAGAAATTTTTCTCAATATGCATAACATACAAGTTGTGCCGGATGAGTTTGTGTTCCAATATGGCAGATTTCAAAAAATACTTTGCTTCTTCCAGTTGTGTTCTTTACATATACGGCCATTTACTCTATCTGCATCAGCTTCCTAAGCATACCTCAACCTCAAATACTCTATAGTATTAAATATATCTGTGCCAAACCTAACCGGTTTGACAAATTTTGTGACTGCTTTGTTCTTCCGAAAGGCGATCAAGTTTTGCTTATAAGGATGATTTGGAGGCAAAAACTTTCTATGATTATCAAACCATGACTGCTTACCATTCTTCTGCAATGTGAATGCATCAGAATCATTTTTACAGTAAGGGCACACCATACGCCCAGCAGTGCTCCAACCAGACAACATTGCATATGCCGGGAAGTCGCTGATTGTCCACATCAAAGTAGCTCTCATAATAAAATTTGTTTCATTAAAATGTCGTAGGCCATGACTCATGTTTCCCATAATATTTTTAATTCGGTCACCAACGGTTGCAAGAAGACATCAATCTTTTCCTTTGGATTTGATGGTCCTGGAACCAAAACTATCAAAAACATTGCAGTATCTTTCATGCACTTCCATGGAGGAAGGTTATATACAGTCAGTATCACGGGCCAACAAGAATACTGTTGGCCCGCTTGATCAAATGGTTGGAAGCCATTGGTATAAAAACCTAATCTCACATTTCTTATATCGTCGGTGAAATCAGGATGACTGTCATTGAAATGTTTTCAAGCTTTTGAATCTGATGGATGCCGCATTTCATCTTCTTTAGATTCATGTTCATCATGCCATCTCATATCAGTAGCTGTAACCTCAGATCTGTATAATCTTTGCAAATGTGGAGTAAGAGGAAAGTAATGCAGGCACACTTTTTCTTCTACTTGTATTAGCTCCCCCTTCATCGTTGGTGTACCTCGATTGCCCACAAATCTTACAACATCTTAGGTCTGAGTTTTCACCCCAATATATCATATAATTGTTCAAGCAACAATCGATCTTATTAACTGGAAGCCCAAGGCCATGCAACAACTTCTTCATTGAGTAAAAATTGTCTGCTAAAACATTATCATTTGGCAAAACTTTCTTCATTAATCCAGCTACAGCATTGAACGCCTTTTCTGATAATCGATGTTCTGCCTTAATATTCAACAACCAAACAGCCATAGATAATTGGGAATGACTCTCACAACCAAGATACAATTCTTGATTTGCAGCACGAACCATATCATAAAATTATTGTGCATCTGTATTTGGTTCTTTCATAAATGTATTCTGAATAAATTCATTACCCGATGCATTCATCACCATTTCTTCATATCTATTTAAATTTGCACATGGCTCATTAACGGGAATTGAAACTTGTTGGCTTGTGACAGCTGCACCCATTTCCTCTGTTTTACCATGATAGTACCAAATATTGTACCTAGGAACAAACCCCTTTTTATACAAATGCACCTTCACAGTTTCAATATCTCTGTACGCTTTAATCCGACACATGTATAAGTTACAGGGGCACCTAATTGTAGGCCCATCCATCCATTCGGATTGGCTACATGCAAATCCAATAAATTCTTTCAATCCATTCAAAAAATCTGGATTAAGCAAGCCATCTTTTAATCTTGCATACATCCACGAGCGAGGTCCGCTCATTTTTGACCAACTTATACAATTTTCTGGTAAACCATTAAAGAAAACCATAATATAAAATAATATTAGCATTAATAATTATATAACTAAATTAGTTATTTTACACATCTAAGGTAAAGAATAACTATTTAAAAAATTTATAATAATAAATCAATTTTATTTTTAATGATTGCAACCAATTGATTAGGCCAGGCCCTGCTAAGGTCCCTGCCTTGCAAGATCGTGCCACGTGGAGTTCGTGAGACTTCACAAGTATGCAAGTGTCCTAAATTAATTCCACCTTCACTTCACTGATAGAGGTGGGGAATTTAATTCTAAAGATTTTAATGAGTTTTGCAAGCAGCATGGTGTTAAGAGACAGTTAACAGCAGCATACACTCCACAGCAAAATGGAGTGGCAAAATGCAAAAATTGGACAGTGATGAATATGGTGAGGAGCATGCTGTCTAAGAAGAAGATGCCGAAGAACTTTTGGCCCGAGGCTGTTAATTGGACAATTTATGTACTAAACAGGAGTCCCACATTAAGCATGGAGCGGGGTAAAACCTTCAGTGGAGAATTTCAGGGTCTTTGGATGCATCTCACATGTTCATATTCCTGATGCAAGGAGGACAAAGTTGGCCAGTAAGAGTTTTGTGTGTGTTATTTTAGGTGTCAGTGAAGAATCAAAGGCATATCGACTATATGATCCTATATCAAAGATGGTTATAGTAAGTCAAGATGTCATTTTTGAAGAGGAGAAGCAATGGGACTGGGATAAGAGTTTTAAAGAGCAAATTTTGGTGGACCTAGAATGGGGAGATGATGAGGGCTGTGCTGATTTGATTGAAGATAATGTTGATAACAGTGAAGGAGGCAGCAATGAAAATATGGGAATGGTGAATGATGAGCTGAATTTAGTCTCTCCAAGCACATCAACAGAAGCTAATTTAAATGAAGAAGGAGAAAGAGTCCGATGAGCTCCAGCTTATTTGAATGATTATGTCATTGGTGAGGGGCTTTTAGAGGAGGAGATTGAGGTTAACATGGCTCAAATCTTGTCTGCAGATCCATCAAATTTTGAAGAGGCTGAGAAGAGTTCTAAATGGAGATTGGCAATGGATGCTGAGACGAAGGCAATTGAGAGAAATGAGACATGGAAACTAACTGAGTTGCCTACAGGTACCAAGAAAATTGGGGTAAAGTGGATTTATAAGACAAAATTCAATGAACTTGGATAGGTGGACAAATACAAAGCAAGATTGGTGGCCAAGGGTTATTCGCAGCAGTAAGGAGTGGACTACACCGAAGTCTATGCTCCAGTGGCAAGGATGGATACAGTTCGCATGATCATTGCTTTGGTAGCTCAAAGAGGATGGAAGATTTTTCAACTCGATGTGAAGTCAGCCTTTCTTCATGGAGAATTAAGTGAAGATGTCTATGTAGAACAGCTGATGGGGTATGTGCAGAAAGGGCATTAGCACAAAGTGTATAAACTGCAGAAGGCCTTGTACGGACTAAAACAAGCTCCTCGAGCTTGGTTTAGTAGGATTGAAGCACACTTTCTCAGTGAAGGATTTCAGAGATGTCATAGTGAACAAACCTTGTTCATTAAAACCAACAGTGGAGGTAAGATCCTTATTGTGAGTGTTTATGTGGATGACTTGATATATACTGGTGATGATGAAGTTATGATGGGTGAATTTAAAGAGTCTATGTTGAAGGAATTTGACATGTCTGATTTGGGGGGTATGAGGTTTTTTCTAGGCATAGAAGTTTTGCAAAATGCTGATGGCATATATATCGATCAAAGAAAGTATGCACTGGATGTTTTGAAACGATTTGGTATGGAGGATAGCAATGCTGTGTGTAGTCCCATTGTACTAGCTTCTAAGTTACACAGTGATGAAGGAGGAGTCAAAGTTGACGAGACAAATTTTAAGCAAATAGTGGCAGCCTCATGTACCTCACCACCACTAGACCTGATATGATGTTCACAGTGAGTTTAATTAGTCATTACAAGTCAGCCTACAGAGCTACATTTGCAAGCTGCTAAAAGAGCTCTCAGGTACTTGAAAGGGACAATGAACTATGGGATATACTATAAGAAGGGTGGAGCTGAAGAGTTTTTTGCATTCACGGATAGTGATTACACCAGAGATATTGAGGACAGAAGAAGTACCTCTGGATATGTATTTTTGATGAATTCAGCAGCTGTATCTTGGTGTTCAAGAAAGCAACCATTGGTCACACTATCAACCACTGAGGCTGAATTTGTGGTTAAAGATGGCATTATTGAGCTGGTCTTTTGTGGCACGAAGGATCAACTAGCTGATGTGATGACTAAGCCTCTGAAGTTGGAAGATTTTCTGAGATTGCGAGAGTTGCTGGGAGTGTGTGAAATACCTTATAAACTAAGTACTTGAAAGTGCTTAGTTTAAGGGAGGGAATGATAAGTTATTGCTTGTTTTAAGGATTTCAGTTGCAGTAGGTTTGTTTGTTAGAATAAATCCCTAATTATTAGGATGTTAGTTGATTAGTTTGACGAGTTCTTTATTACTCGTACCACAATGCTTTAGTTGCGCATTAGTGGGGCTGCTATTTCTTTTTCTGTTAGGATGCTTTGTAAAGACTATTTTAAGCCGAGTTCAATGGTTGAATAAGTGAAGTCATTCCCAAATTGTTTAGTGTTCTTGATCTGCAGTTCCTTGTGTATGAACAAAATTCCTTACAGATAGCGCCATCATTTGTGGCAAGAAACTAAACACACTTCCCATTGATTAAAACTTACAAGATCAAATGCAATCTGTTTGGATAAGGTAAGAAACTAAACGCACTTCCCATTGATTAAAACTTGCAAGATCAAATGCAATCTGTTTGGATAAGGTTCAAATTTCCCATTCCCATAGCGCTATTGGGAACCATCTAAACGCCCATAGGAAGCATCTAATATAGTTAGTGTTATTGAAAATGATTTTCTGTGTTCTTTCGACTAGGAATATATAAGTATTCATATATATATATATATATATATATATATATATAATATTTTAAAAAATAATATTTATGGTGTGTGGTAGATTATATTTAGTAAAAAAATTATTTCAAAATAAAAATAAGTTAAAGAGTCAGACTTGGGATGTGGATTAAACTACTATAGTAAAAAAGATTTGGTCCCCTTCTCCTGTGAAGAAAATTTCAACCACACGCTCTCCTTCAAGGTACAATCCANAGCCAAACACATGCTCCTCCAAGGTACAACCTGGAAGCCAAAACTTCAACATGTTGGTGGCACGATCTCAACAGGACGCAATCTTCAAAAAAAAATAAAATAAAAAAAAATACAGAGCTGTTGTTACTTTTATTTTTTATGAAAGACTAGGATGTGACTTTTTTTTTTTTTAAATGGGTGTCATTTTTTTTTAAAAAAGCTAACGTTTTATTTTTTAAAAAATGGTCAGGATTTAGTTTTTTTAAAAACTACGGGCATTTGATTTATTTTTTAATGGTCGGACGTTTGGATTTTTAAAACGGCTGATGTTTATTTTATTTTTTTAAAGCTAACAATTATAACTTAGAAGGCGGTCACATGGTGTGAAAAGGGATTCAGTGTTCAAAAAAAGAAACAAAATTTTTCTGTGCTACATCCCCTTCACACAAACAATAGACCCACCTTATTTGATTAAAAAAAACTAAAAAAAATCAATTTTCCACTGTGCGGAAAGAAAAAAAAAAATCACCAGTTGAACTGATTTCATCTCGTCTCCCTGCTCTGTTATGGGGTAAAAAGAAAATATCCTATAATTGTAACATGTTTGAAAAGCACCGTATATTGATAAAATGCATTTTTCGATTTCAGAGACGGCTTCTCAGACAACCCGGCCATCTCCATCTGTGTGCGTTTACTAATTAGATGAATGTCAGGAATTAACAAATAATAAATATGTGGTTTTGGGATGATATGCGTCCTTTGCTTCACCTCAACTACTAAATTTCTTTGAGCTAACTGCTAAGCAACAAGCAATTTATTGAAACTCAAGTATAGAATTACTGAATCAAGGACCACGACTGCACAGTGATCTGGATTTTTTCCCCCCAAATTCAGCATTTAAAACTGGGAAATATTACTAATATTCCTAGCCTTTACGGGAATTAATTCCATGAATAGCCGTTCTATTTTTTAATAATATCCAGTCTATAATGAAATTAGTTTAGAAAAATCAGTCATTTTATTTTGATAATACTTTATAGACGGTTGGCCACAATTTGTGAGGTCAAGTCAATTCCACTTCGATAACCAGAAGGATAGAAGAATAACGTATCCAACGGATTGAACTAATATTATGAAGTCAAGTCGTTCAATTTAATAGTACTATAAGGATAAGGATGGTGTGTCAAGCACTTAAAAGCCAAATTGTTTAATTATAATAATGTTAAGAGTTTTTTTTTTTTTAAATGAAGTCAAGTCTTTCTATTCTCTAATAATATTCAATCTGTGTAGAAATTAATTCCGAGAAGTCAAGACATAATAGTTTGATAATGCTTTTTTGGACACTTGGCTACAATTTCTTGAAGTCAAGTCATTCTACGTTAATAACACTAGAAGGATAGAAGGACAACATGTCTAACAGGTAGAATTAAGTTTTTGAAGTTAAAGCCGTTCAGTTTTAATAGTGCTATAAGGATGGTGTGTAAGGTTAATTATCTAAAGTTTAAATTTTAATAATGCTAGGACAACAAGTAAAGCAGATGGAATGAACCTTGAAGCCAAATTATTTAATTATATTAATGCTAGAACATGCAGTATTTTTTTTATGAAGTCACGTCTTTTTATTCTCTGCTAAAATCCAATTTGTGCAAAAATTAGTTTTGAAGAGTCAAGTCTTTCTATTTTAATAATGCTTCTAGCTACAATTCCTTGAAGTTAAGCCATTCCACTTTCATAACGCTAAAAGAATAGAAGGACAATGCGTCCAGCAAGACGAATTAAATTTTTAAAGCCAAGTCATTCAATTTTAATAGTGCTATAAGGATAGTGTGTCAAGCACATTGGGTTAATTCTCTTAAGTTCAAATTTTAACAAGGATAACAAGTCAAGCAGATGAAATTGAACCTTTGAAGCTAAATTATTTAATTATAATAATGCCAAAACATGCATTATTTTTTTTATGAGGTTAAGTCTTTCTATTTTCTAATAATATCCCATCTGTATAAAAATTAGTTCCAAAAAGTCAAGTCTTTCTGATTTACTATGCTTTATTGACGGTCAGCCGCATTGATTTTTTTTTTTTTTTTTTTTTTGAGAAAAACGGGCGATCACATCAGTCTAGCGTGAGTCAGCCCAGATATATCAGAAAATAAAAGCTGTTTAAGTACAATGGGACAGGAGTCCCCCTGTTTCCATATCCAAAAACCAGAAGAAAGGGCCGCAACACCAGCAATCCAATCAGCTACCATGTTGGCCTCGCGATAGACATGCCGAATCTGATAGAAGGTGATCCCCCTCAAAAGAGACGAGATATCCAGAAGAAGAGGATTAGTCGGAGGGAGATCACTACCTTCCTGACGAAGCCAACGAATGACCGTAAGAGAGTCCCCCTCAATATAGAGACTCTGAGCATGAAGGGATCGAACCGCAAAAGAAATTCCGGCCCACGCCGCATACAACTCGGCCATAGGAACAGAAGAATCAAGGAGACCAAAACCTCCAGCCGCCAACAATTGATTGAAGTCAAGTTTTTTCGCTTTAATTGACGGTCAGCCGCAATTGATTGAAGTCAGCCGCAATTGATTGAAGTCAAGTTTTTTCACTTTAATAATACTAAAATGATAACAGGATAACGTGTCCAATAGGTAGAATTAATCTTTTAAAGTCAAGCCATTCAATGTTAATAGTGCTATAAGGATGGTGTGTCAAGCATATAGGGCTAGTTATCTTAAGTTCAAATTCTAATAATGCTGGGGAAATAGAATTGAACCTTCAAAAGCCAAATTGTTTAATTCTAATGGTGTAGCTTATCAGACTCCATTGATGATAGGCTAACGGAAGGTGCTCATCATCTTCGACAAAAGCCAGGCTCAATGAGACTAAGTCCCCAGTTCTTCTCAGCCTCAGCCCCGACCTCGTCATCTTCGATAAAAGCCAGGCCCGATGAGACTAAGTCCCGAGTTCTCCTTGACCTCAGCCTCGATCTCGACCTCGGCCTCGGCCTCGGCCCCAACCTCAGCCTCGGCGCTCGAGGACCTCACATGGCCCGACAGACACCTGCAACTACCACGTGACCCACGTATCTCCTATGACCCTGCGTGGCCACTACCGATTGCAGTACACATCTGACACGACCAGGCCCACCAACCACCTGCAATGCCGCATCTAATAGAGGGATGGCATACCAAGATACCTCTGATAACCTCAGAAACGGTTGTGGCCTGTCCCCTACTAGCCTTGCCATATGTCCTCTGCCAACGACGGCGTCTCTGACCCAGTAACCTTCCATAAGGGTAAGAGGGACCCCCCGAGCAAGTATAAAAACCCCTCGTTCAGGGCGGGAGGATCTGAACTCAAGTCTCTAGCTATTTTCTTTAGCTCTTTTTTCGATGTTTCCAAGTTGCTTACTTGAGGGTCGGAGGGTCTCCACCGATGCAACCGGTCTCCGGGAACTTTCATGCAGGAACTTCATGGAGGAGGAAGCTCTCCGTTTCCCGACGTTTGAGGAATGCGATTTGGCGGCAACAGATTGGCGCGCCAGGAAGGGGGGATTAGGAGAAGCGAAATACCTGTGGAAGCCAGTAGTAGACCTTTATCTCCCCACTGAGTAAAGATGGTGGTAACATGCGCTCAGGAGATCTCCACCAGCCGTGCTGGAGGGCACAGCCAAGAACCTAAGCAGCGGGAGACCGGTCTCCCTACTCCCCAGGCCAGACTCTTGGCTCCTCTTTCGCCACCACCCTAGGATGACCAAATCATCACTCTTATCCTGCAAGTCCAATCGCTTGTAGCGGCGGTCTACTAGCTACAACAGTAACCTGCGGCCACACAGCAGCATCTAATGCCACCTTTGCTAGGCGCAGAGGCAGACCAGCCTAGTCAGCAATCGACTCGCGGAAGATCTCCCCAAAGAGAGGCTCATAGCCACCGTGCCTCGTCTCGGCGTCATCACCGGGAGGCCTCTAAGAGGCTTGGTCCTCCTCCCGCCACTCTGACGACTCCTACAAATGGTGGCATGAGAGGAAGACCGAGCGGGCACATCACCATCGGCACCGTCCCTCCCCATCCTCAGGATCTTCCCGGGAGGGGTCCTTTGACGGCTGGATCGCTCGTCAAGCCGAGCGACGGCTAGAGAGTACAACCAGCAGCTGGAGGAGCTCAGCCGTAAGATTACCAGCCAGCCTGACGTGGACTATGACAGTCGTCCTCCGCTGTCTCACCGCATTATGGAGGAACCAATATCGACTCGGTTCCGCCTTCCGCAACTAGACCTATACGATGGCACCACGGACCCTTTGGACCATCTGAAGAGTTACAAGGTCCTCATGCAAGTCCAAGAAGCGACTGACTCCCTTCTCTACATCGCCTTCCCGGCCACCCTTCGAAAGGCCGCTCGAGCATAGTATTTCGGATTGCTACCTCGGAGTATCAACTCCTTCTAGCAGCTGGAGAGGACCTTCTTGGCGCATTTTGATGCATGCTGAAAGATCCCATGGGTGGCTGACAGCCTATTCTCTGTCCAACATAAGAGCAGCGAGTCACTGAGAGACTTCATCGCTCGGTTCAAGGAAGCTGCTCTCGAGGTCTACAACCTCAATGACTCTGTGGCCACTCTGGCCTTGAAGCGATGGCTCCCCCCATCCTGCTTCGCCTACTCCCTCGACAAGAAGCCCCCCAGTTCATATGCCAAGCTGCTGAGCCGGGACCAGAAGTATATCCGCGCCGACGAGGTTGACTCTTCTCAGCACGAGACGGACGGAGGTTCCAGCAAGAAGCAGGCCCGTTCTGAGCCTGTTGAGGCTCGACCTAGGAGGCCTAAGCCTCTGCATCGACTGGACAACCGACTGCGAGCACTCGCCCCTAGGGAAGGACCTTTTACCCCCCTACTTGCCCCGATATCCCACATTCTGATGAAAATCGAAGGCGAGTCATACCTTCGATGCCCTCCTCTCAAGAAGCCAGGGATCCCCTGCAACAAAAATTTCTATTGTCATTTCCACCGGGACTATGGCCATGATATAGAAAACTATTGCCAGCTAAAGAAGGCAATCGAGGACCTCATCCAGCACTACCACCTGGGGAAGTTCTTCCAGAGGGAGAACCCGAGTGCGCCCAGCCCATCGGCACCTCCACCTCTCTAGATCAGCATCGACAACACCCCGACCGAGAAGACAGTGTCCATAATCTCTTGGGGGGCAGGCGGCATGGCCAAGGGGCCACGGGGACCTGGTCCTCAGATGAGCCAAAGTCTCAAAGTCAACTGAAGGAAGCAAGCTGGCACCCAACTAGGAAGGGCCCTACCGCATCATGGAGGCCCTGCACCACAGAGTACACCGAATCGAAGGGCTCGACGAGATCCCACTCCCCTGCAATTGAAATTCGGACAACCTCCGTCGGTATTATCAGTAATGTACACAATCAGCCGATCTTAGGTTTGAGTACCTTATCCTTTCAGCTTATTGAAATAAAAATAATTTCGAATATCTCACCTCTTTTCGGCTAGTAAAGATACGTTTGAGTATCTCACCTTTTCAGCCCAAAGCCTAAATCCGGTCGGCACTTAAAGCCCGAGGTCAGCTCGGCACCAAAGCCCGACTTCGATCCGCACTGAAAGCCTGAGGCCAGCTCGGCAACAAAGCTTGACTCTGATCGGCACTGAAAGTCTAAGGCCAGCTCGGCACTGAAAGTCTAAGGCCAGCTCGGCACCAAAGCCCAACCCCAGTTGGGACTGAAAGCCCGAGGCTAGCTCGGCACCAAAGCCCAACCCCAATCAGCACTGAAAGCCCGAGGCCAGCTCGGCACCAAAGCTCGACTCCGATCGGCACTGAAAGTCGGAGGCTAGCTCGGCACCAAAGCCCGACCCCGGTTGGCACTAAAAGCCAAAGGCCAGCTTGGCACCAAAGCTCGACCCTGGTCGGCACTGAAAGCCTGAGGCCAGCTCGGTACCAAAGCTCGACCCAGCTCGGCACCAAAGCCTGACTCCGGTCGGCACTGAAAGCCCGAGGCCAGCTCTGTACCAAAGCCCGACCCCAATCGGTACTGAAAGCCTGAGGCCAGCTTAGCACCAAGCCCGACCCCGGTCGACACTTAAAGCCCGAGGCCAGTTCAGCACCAAAGCCCGACCTCGATCGGCACTTAAAGCCCAAGGCTAGCTCGGCACCAAAGCCCGACTCCAGTCGGCACTCAAAGCTCAAGGCCAGCTCGGCACCAAGGTCCGACCTAGATCAGTACCAAGACTTGGAGTCAACTTGGCCCTGGGAGACTGACACCTGCACCGAAACTAAGCCCAGCCTCTTGGCCAGCCCCAGCGCTGGCCTTGAAGTCTACTTCAGCCATAGGCCAAGCCATTACTCCGAGCTCACTCAACCTTACAAGGAACAATAAGCTAGCAAAGCTAAGTACCCAAAAAAGACCCAAAGATTGACACTTAAATGAAATTCCTTACTTTTCATTACTGGTCGAAAGGTTCACAAAATGCCGACTCAAGTTGGACTTCAGTACAGAAAAGAAATTAAAAAAAGTATAGGATGTTCAGGCCTCGGTCAGCATTGACCCGTCGTCGGCTGGTCCGGGTGGTGCAGCCGACCCTTCTAGCACCTCGTCCAGCTCGATGTCATCGAGGTGGTGAGGCTGAGGACTCGGTCAACCTTCTCCTTGCCATCTTGGAAGTCGAGGTGGTAGGTGCCAGTGGAAGCCTCGGCCAGCTCATCCTCGAAGGCCGCGGTCCTTCGGAAGTCATCTACTGCGTTGGCTGCCCTCTCCTCAGCAACAGCGGCCCTCTCCTCGGCAGCGACGACCCTCTCTTCCGCCGCTCGAGTTGCTGCCTCCCTTTCGGCCACCCTGGCATTAGCTAGCCAGGCGGACTCCTCTACGCCGGTGGCCCACAGCTTGGCTGCCCTCACCTAGAAGGTGTATGAGTCGATGCACAGGTCCCGGGTGTTGATCATTGCCCTGGCGGCATCCAGCAACTCACTAGCTACCCGAGCGTGCTCAAGCGCGGCTGCTGCTTGGCGCTTGGCCTCTTAAGCTTCTCGGCTCGCTCGGTGCATGCTGCTCCCACCGCCCCCTCCACCCTCTCGGCACAGGCCTGTGTGTTTGATAACTCCCGTCGAGTTTGGTGGAGCACCATCTCGCTCTGGAGGAGAACATCCCTCATGGCAGCTTTGGAGTTTATCGTCTGCACCAGAAGGTTGTTGTCAGTGTGAAGGCGAGCAAAGGAATGTGTATGAAGAAAGAGAGATACTAACCCACAACTGGGCCACAAAAACGTTACGGAAGAAGGAAAAAGCTCCATGGCGGTGGAGCTTCCCTTGGAACTCGGGCAGGCAAACCCATGCCATCAGACGCTCGGCCATGTGGCCTTGGTTCATAAGGGAGGGTCAGGAAGGCACAACCCTGGCCCCACCTCCCTAGGCAGTCCCGATTGGGTCCGAGGATGCAGGTGCTGCATCGGATGCCGACAGCCTCTCCCTCGCCGATGGCCCCGCTGCCATCGAGCCCTCCTCCCTCACCTGCTCTCCCATGGGCGAGCCTTCCACCAGGGTTGGTTCAGCCCCCGGGCAAGTCATCTCCGCGCCTAGGGGGGTCGGCTTCGTAGGTGGAGGAGTCATCTCGACCCTCCGCTCCTCTGGAGATGTGTCGACGGTGAGGTCGATGGCTAGGACGGCCTCGTGGTCCTCCCAGGGCCGATGGGTCAAAGGTACCGGAGTTGAAGATTGGGTCAAGGACCGAGTCAGGGACCTAGACCGAGGCCGGTTCCTTGATCCCTCGGCATCGTCGGTGACCTTCCACTTCTTGGCCGCCACCCTCCTCACGACATGATCAGGTAGCCTCATGTTTGCATACATCGAAGGTCGGTCGGTAAAAAAAAAAGTGAAAAAGGGAAGGGCCTTGATGGGGCACAAAAAAAAAATTGATGGAATGAGGGGATGGTGATGTGTTCTAAGTGATTACCACCCTTAATGAACATTTGAGCCCAAGCTATGGCTGAATTCATGCATGGGAGAAATGAAGAACATCAAACTGGAAGCAGAAATCTAAACACCCTTGTGCAAGCTTCTTTCAAAGAAATAAAAAGATTAAGATCTAAAGGTATGGAAACCTTCAAATTAAGTTAAGCCACCTTTAAAAATTCAGATCTAAAGGACCAAGAGGTTTTTTTTTTTTCAACAATGAAGTAAGATCTTAAAGTGGAAGGGATGCACTCAATACTCAAAGAATTGAGGGTTGGTTGACAAGATCTACACTCCTTACTTAAGAACTCACCTTGGCACTTGATCCTTGACGTGGAGCCATCATCCTCAACTCTAACATCCTCAAGAGAACCTGCAAGTGATCAAAAGTAAGACCGTAGAGGCAAAGGAATTGAAGGAAATAAAAAAATCGAACAAGGAAAGGAAGGATTTGAAAAATTTTGCTGAGACTTGGGTAGCACTTGTCCTTCTTCCTGAAACTATTATGGAACCTTGGTAGAATGGTTTAGAGTAGCAAATTGGGCCTCTCACCCTCTCCCTCAAGGAGTGACCTAGATCTAAGACTAGGGAAACACGAGCCTCAACTCAAACTAAGAGCATCTCACCCTCTTCATACTCAAAGATAAACAAGGCACTTGGCAAAAGAAATCAAATAAACTTGATTTTATTTTCAAACTTCATATCTATAAAAGGGAAAGCTTGGCCTATTTATAGGCCAAAGGACTTCCAGAAAGTTCAGCCCAAAAAACTAAAAGATCATAACAATCTAAGGACTAGTTATGATATAGCTAACTAATTACAATCAATCCCTAACAAATTTGGTTGCACCAGCTTCCATGTGGCACCTCCTTAGTTTGCCATGTGTCATCATTAGATACCTCCATGTGTCCTCCAAGATTTGACTTCTAAGTTGCCATGTGTCATCATCAGATACCTCCATGTGTCTTTCAAGATTTGACTTCCAAAGAGAAGACTTGATGTCTTGATAGCAGTGTTGACTCAAGGTAGAAAGTGTTGATACTTTGAGACTTGGCAGAAGTTAAAATTTTGCAGCATGAGTTGCCACTTGAGAAATTGAAACTCTTGGCTCGAGTAAGTGGAACCTGTGGAAAATAGATTAACTACAAAACCAAAGAGTGTCAGTCTGCAACATTTTCTTCTTGCTGATGTCCCCATCAATTCTTCCCGGGTGAAAAAAAACTCGGCCCTGACGAGTATGGATCATTTTGGCTTTGGTAATATTCAAGCAGATCTGGATCGATCCTTTGCAGTTCTTCTTGAGTGATCCATGAGTCTTCAGAATCAGGTCTACCTTGCCAATGGACCAAGTAGCATTGATAGTCTTTATTTTGGGTAGTGACAATCTTGTCATCTAATATTCGTTCAATTCTTTCTCGTTTTGTGGCTGGTGGACACTCTAGGATTGGTTCACTCTTAAAGGATGGATCAGGTCCTAAAAACTCAATGGGATTCATTGTTGGTTCCTTGTATTCTACCAGATCTAAAATATTAAAGGTGGAACTAATACCAAAGTCAGAAGGTAGGTCCAGTATATAAGCATTAGGCCCAATTCTTTTTATTATTTTGAAAGGACCTGCACTACGGGCGTGTAGTTTCTTCATAGTTCCCTTTGGAAACTGTTTAGGTCTGAGCCTTATCATGACAAAGTCTCCTACATGAAATTCTTTTGCTCTTCTATGGGAATTAGCCATATGCTTGTAACTCTCATTGCTTATATGGA
The DNA here is from genome assembly GCA_900491605.1 of Calamus simplicifolius. Classification (NCBI taxonomy): domain Eukaryota; kingdom Viridiplantae; phylum Streptophyta; class Magnoliopsida; order Arecales; family Arecaceae; genus Calamus; species Calamus simplicifolius. The sequence continues at coordinate 889,441 of UESW01004218.1, read as the reverse complement.
TTTTCTTGCTAATTTCTTTGTGTAAATCCCTAATGTGTTGCACATATGACTCAGCAAACTCTGATGTTCGTACATGCATGGGCAATGGAATGAGGTCTATTGGCTTTCTTGGTTTGTACCCATGAATAATCTCAAAAGGACTTTTTCAAGTGGATATGTTAACTGAACTATTATAGGCAAACTCTATACGTGGAAGTAAAAGGTCCCAATTTCCAATATGTTTTCCCACTAAACATCTCAACATATTTCCAAGACTTCTATTTACAACTTCTGTTTGACCATCAGTTTGGGGGTGATAAGTGGTAGAAAAGTTTAACTTGGTTCCTAGCAGGTGCCATAGGGTTTTCCAAAAGTAACTGGTGAACTTAACATCCCTATCAGACACGATGGTTTTAGGTAACCCGTGTAATCTAACCACTTCATCTAGAAATAACTTGGCCACTTTTGATGCATCGAAGGTCTGGGAACAAGGAAGAAAATGTGCCATTTTAAAAAATCTATCGACTACCACAAAGATGGAATCGTGTCTCCTTAAGGTCTTTGGTAGTCCCAACACAAAGTCCATACTGATGTCTTGCCAAGGTCGATCAGGGATGGGTAAAGGGGTGTATAGTCCAGTGTTTTGTTTTTGCATTTTAGCAACAGCACATGTCCTACACTGGGCTACGACTTGGGCAACATTTCATTTTAAGCTGGGCCAAAAGAATTGTTCCTCCAAAGCTAGAATAATTTTATTCCTTCCGAAATGGCCCGCTAAACCTCCGGCATGGATTTCCAAATCAAGAATTCCCTAATTGAGGTTCAGGGAATACACAACTTATCTCCTTTAAAAAGGAACCCATCATGAAGAGTAAAGTCTTTGTATTCTCTAGAAGGCCTTAGACTGACAGATTTAAAAATCTCACTAAAGTCAGGGCAACTTTTATACTCTTCCTTCAACTTATCAAATCCTGTGACTTCAGTACTTACGGACGTCAAGAGCATAGAACGTCAACTTAAAGCATCGGCAACTTATTGTCAGAACCAGCACGGTGTTTTAGAACAAAGGTGTAAGCTTGGATGTACTCTACCCATTTTTCATGCCTAGGGTTTAACTTCTTTTGGGAGCTAAGGAATCAGAGGGCTTCATGATCGAAAATAGAACAAACTCCTGCAGTAACAAGTAATATCTCCAATATTTCAAAGCCTGAACTACCGCATATAACTTCTTGTCATATGTGGAATATCTCAACTTTGCGTCATTTAGTTTCTTGCTAAAAAAAGCTATCGGATGGTTCTCTTGACTTAAAACTCCACCAATTTCAATCCCAGAGGCATCACAAGCAACCTCAAAAACTTTAGAGAAGTCAGGCACCTTAAGATTGGTGCTTGTGTCATTCTTCCTTTAATCTCAAGGAAGGCTTTATTGGCTTGTTTGGTCCATTCAAAATTTTCTTTCTTAAAACAATCCGTGATTGGAGCAACAATGGTGCTAAACCATTGGATGAATCTCCTATAGAAGGTGGCAAGACTGTGGAAGCTACGGATGTCATGTATGTTCTTGGGTTCGGGCCACTCGACTATGGACTTAATTTTCTTGGGATCAGCAGAAACACCATTAGTAGTAACAATGAACCCTAGAAAGGTTACTCTGTTAGTCATGAATTCGCACTTCTTCAGATTGGCATATAGATTTTCCTTTCTAAGGGTGTAACAGACTTGTCTAAGATGATCTAAATGGTCTTCCCTAGTCTTACTATAGATGAGGATGTCATCAAAATATACTACAACAAATTTTCCCATGAAAGGTCTTAAAACTTGAGTCATGATCCTCATAAATGTACTAGGGGCATTTGATAGACCAAAGGGCATAACCAACCACTCATAAAGACCATCCTTAGTTTTGAATGCAGTTTTCCACTCATCTCAGGTTTGATCCTAACCTGGTGATAACCACTCTTAAGATCAATCTTGGAAAATATAGTGGCTCCGGTTATCATGTCAAGCATATCATCAAGGCGAGGGATAGGAAATCGATACTTGACCATAATTTTGTTGATGGCATGACTATCGATGCACATTCTTCAAGTGCCATCCTTCTTCGGGGTCAGTATGGTAGGTACTGCACAAGGACTTAAACTCTCCCTAATAAACTTTTTCTGGAGGAGATCTCCAAGTTGTCTTTGTAGCTCAGCGTGCTTAGTAGGATTCATTCTATAGTGAGGTAGGTTAGGCAAGGTGGCTCCTGGGACTAGATCAATTGTATGTTAAATATCTCTAAGTGGGGGCAGGTGATTGGGTAAATCTTCTGGGAATACATCCTTAAAGTCTTCTAAGATCTTTGTGACTTCTTGAGGTGGTTCCTTAGGATCTTCATTCTGACTTTCTTTAAGTGCCAAAATCCATATAGGTGATCCTTCATTGATTTCTTTCTCTATTTCCTTGACACTGATCAAATTCAGATCTTGTTTCTTCTCTTTCAAATCACTAGACCCTTTCTTGATGTTGTCCTTAGGTGGGGTCGAGTTAATGATAAGCTTTTTCCCTAGATGGTTGAAAGCACAAGAATTGGATTGACCATATAAAGTTGCATCATGATCATACAACTAAGGTCTACCCAAAATGATGCTACTTACTCCCATGGGTAGTACATCGCACCAGACTTGTTCATGATAGGATTGGATTTGAATGGGAACTTGACATCTGGATTTAATGGGAATGGATGTTGAATCTATCCAAGAAACTTTGTATGGATTGGGATGGAGAACAGGGGTCAAGCTTAAATTCTTAATGGCTTTAGTGGAAATAGCATTCACACAGCTCCCATTGTCTATAATGATTTTATAAACCTTCTCTCCTATCTTAACAAATGTTTGGAGTATATTAGTTCTTCTCCAATCCTCCTTTTCCTTTGTTTGGATCAAAATTCTAACAACACCCAAAGTCTCATCATAATCAATCTCTTCTTCCTCTTCATCATATTCATTGATTAGATTGGATTCAGCCTCATATACCTCTTTTTCAAACTCTTTAGTATCTTCAGGGTCCTCTTCAGCTAGTTCTCCTATGTGTAGAGAATGGGCAGGGCATTGGTTGGCATAGTGTCCCTTCCTGTTACATTTAAAACAATAGACATTCGGGTTGTTACTCTTTTGAACTACAGGGGCCTTACCCTTGTCACTCGTTTGACCGGATGGGATAGGAGTGGGGTGATTTAGTCACATTTGGTTGAACCCTAGTTTCTGAGAAGGGGTGCTAATCTTACTTAGTTCGGGTCTTCTGACTATCGGTCCCCTTTGAAACCTTTCACAATCTCTGGCTATTTGATAGGCTTGGTCTAGGTCAGTGATTTCTCTTAGAAATAATTCCTTTTGAATTTCTTCACGCAAACCGGCTCTAAACCTAGACAATGTTACAGCTTCTGATTCATCAATGTTACACCTCATCGCAAACTCATCAAACTTGGTAATATATTTAGAAACAGTCTTATTGCCCTAGTATAATCTTTGCCACTGATCTAATAGTCTTTGGTGATAGGACATAGGGACATACTTTTTCCTAAGCTTGATTTTCATATCTCTCCAATTGGTTATGGGCATGTCTCCTCTTTGCCTAATCATTTGCCCGATATTCTCCCAGTATAACCTAGCCTGGCAGACTAACCTCAGTTTGGCAAACTTATACTTTCTCTCCTCGGTCATCTCATACCATTCAAAATATTGATCCATTTCTCCCTCCCAATCAACATAAGCTTTAGGGTCTAGGCTTCCATCAAAGATAGGAGCCTCTAATCGAATGTTCCTCATGGCTCTTTCATCTTGATCTAAGTAATCCTGGTGAGATCACCTAGGGATACGATCAGGAGTAAAGTCAGGCCGATGGACTCGACGGCTTCTTCCATGAAATCAGGATCAAGTCTCCTTGGATTGTATTCAGGGATGTGCACATGATATTGGGCTCTTGGACCTCGAGGAATTGACCTAGATGATTCAGGTTCGATGGGGATCCTTTAAGGCTCTTCAAGGGTCTCAACTCTATCTTTTACTTGACCTAATTCTTTGTTGATTTGCCCTAATTGCTCAGTTACAGTGTCTAACTTTTTAGTCAGGGTCCTCATAAAGAGTTCAAGATTAGGATCCATAAGTACAAACCAAGAAAGATAGAACTTTTGACCTATAAAACAAGAAGTACAAACCTAGCTTCTAGGGCACCTAAACCTAGAAGTTTAAAATACAGGACTTGACTATGTACTAGTTAAAGATGCAATTACCTTTGTCACTGACCAGGTAAGAGGTGGGAATGCAGGAGGCCCCCCTTGCTTTTGCAAGGACCCAATTAAAGAACCGCAAGTCCGCTTAAGGCATTTTCATTAGACCTCTAGTCTTAGACACCAGTTTCTAAGAATAATTACAAACTCAAATAGTGCTTTGTCTCCTCTTGCACTTGAACCCGACTTGTTGGTGTCCTTAATTTAGGTGCATACTTGATTTTAATTAAGGCTTACATCAATGCATAATAAGGATGGTTGTTTTGGGCTAAGGAAAGGTTATTAACTCCTCCCCTTATGTTATATTGAATGCCCTTAAGATGGTTTATGTATATATGGATGCACACAATTTCAGCAATTAACTAGCACAATCGACTAGACTTAGTACAATTAAGTGAAATTTAATCTAATTTTAAAATTCAGCAAATGAAAACTTAAATTGAGAAATTTAAATCTTGAAGTCTATATTTCAGAAGCTAATTTTTTTAATTTTAAAATTTAGATTAAAATTTCATTCTTGGGGTAAAAGTGGTTAAATAAAATTTGCAGCTTCTAACTAACCTTCAACTAACCCGGTTTTGAAAATTTGAAATTTAAAGTTTTAAATTTTTAAAAATTCAAAATGAAAATTGAATTAGTTAGATCTCAGAGTGAAAATCCTAGATTTTAAATTTGAATTCAATTTTTTTTTAAAATTTGGTTGAGGAAATTGTTATGATAGTAGTTGCTAGAAGATTCTAGCAGCTTAACAAACTCTCTACTACCTATTTCAAAATTTAAATTTTAAATTAAAAAATCCCTCTAAATTCAAACTTTAAGTGGAAAATAATATAATTTGAAGTCTAAATCTTAGATCTCAAATTAAAAATTATTTTTTTATTTTTTTTAAAATCAAATTTAATGGAGGGAACCAAAACAGTCTTCCAGAAAACAACCTAAGAACTCAAATTTTTTTTATTCCAAAACTCTAAAATTTTTTTTAATTTTAGATTTCGGAACCTAAAGTCCTAAAGTGCAGTAAATAAATTTTTATTTATTTTTTAACCCTTAAAAAATTATAAAAAAATTCATGGAAATCTCGGACTAAAACTAGAACAGAAATTCCAGCAACTTGCAAGCTTAACTTAGAGACCAAAGCTCTGATACCAAAGCTGATGGGGCATGAAAAAAAATTGGTGGAATAAGGGGATGGTGATGTGTTCTAAGTGATTACCACCCTTAATGAACATTTGAGACTAAGCTATGGCTGAATTCATGCATGGGAGAAATGAAGAACATCAAACCGGAAGCAGAAATCTAAACACCCTTGTGCAAGCTTCTTTCAAAGAAATAAAAAGATTAGGATCTAAAGGTATGAAACCTTCAAACTAAGTTAAGCCACCTTTAAAACTTCAGATCTAAAGGGCCAAGAGGTTTTTTTTTTTTTTCAACAATGAAGTAAGATCTTAAAGTGGAAGGGATGCACTCAACACTCAAAGAATTGAGGGTTGGTTGACAAGATCTACACTCCTTACTTAAGAACTCACCTTGGCACTTGATCCTTGACGTGGAGCCATCATCCTCAACTCTAACATCCTCAAGAGAACCTGCAAGTGATCAGAAGTAAGACCGTGGAGGCAAAGGAATTGAAGGAAATAAAAAAAATCGAACAAGGAAAGAAAGGATTTGAAAAATTTTGCTGAGACTTGGGTAGCACTTGTCCTTCTTCCTGAAACTATTATGGAACCTTGGTAGAATGGTTTAGAGTAGCAAATTGGGCCTCTCATCCTCTTCCTTAAGGAGTGACCTAGATCTAAGACTAGGGAAACACGAGCCTCAACTCAAACTAAGAGCATCTCACCCTCTTCATACTCAAAGATGAACAAGGCACTTGGCAAAAGAAATCAAATAAACTTGATTTTATTTCTCAAACTTCATATCTACAATAGGGAAAGCTTGGCCTATTTATAGGCCAAAGGACTTCCAGAAATTTCAACCCAAAAAACTAAAAGATCATAACAATCTAAAGACTAGTTATGATATAGCTAACTAATTACAATCAATCCCTAACAAATTTGGTTGCACCAGCTTCCATGTGGCACCTCCTTAGTTTGCCATGTGTCATCATCAGATACCTCCATGTGTCCTCCAAGATTTGACTTCTAAGTTGCCATGTGTCATCATCAGATACCTCCTTGTGTCCTCCAAGATTTGACTTCTAAAGAGAAGACTTGATGTCTTGATAGCAGTGTTGACTCAAGGCAGGAAGTGTCGATACTTTGAGACTTGGCAGAAGTTGAAATTTTGCAGCATGAGTTGCCACTTGAGAAATTGAAACTCTTGGCTCGAGTAAGTGGAACCTGCAAAAAGTAGATTAACTACAAAACCAAAGAGTGTCAGTCTGCAACCTTTTCTTCTTGCTGATGTCCCCATCAGGCCTTAACCACTGCTCGGGATGGCGCCTGCCAACCATAGATTCTCCTCCAACAAGAGCTTATGGTAGCGAGGATCTCGGTGGTCAGCAACTGGTAGAATGCCTCCTTGTCCTTCGGGACCACCAACTGATTTTTGTTCGGGCCCATGTCCGAGTCCCCCCAGCTCAGCCTCACCTCAAGGTCCGCAAAGAAGAAGCGGGTCTTTCACCCTTTGACAGATGAAGGAAGGCCAATCTAAGGACTCGGTCGAGCCTGGGGTGGAACATCCACCAGCTCGACTGTTGGTGGAGGTTGTAGAAAGCACGAAAGAGGGTGACTCTGGCTTCTATACCTTGGAGGTGGCACAGCACTAGGAATGCACATATGGTTCGAATGAAATTCGGGACCAACTGTGCGGGCACTAGGGCGTACCTATCAAGAAGATTGGCTACGAATAGATGGAGATGCAGCCAAAGGCCCGCCTTGAAGAATGCCTCGTACAGGGCAACCTTCTCGGGTCGGGAGGAGGTTACCCTGTCACCGGGGCTAGGAATGAATAGTCAGACCATTGGCCCAGATGGCAACCCAAGAGTGGGGGGGGGGTGAATTAGGTTTTTAAAAAATTTTACAATTAAAACTAATTTCACAAGATGAATGTGAACAAGTGAAGTGATGCTATGAATGCTGAGCACAATATAAAAAGAGAGAGAGAGATAAGCATGACAAACGCAAAGGGTTTATAGTGGTTCGGTGTTAGCAACACCTACATCCACTCCTAAGCAACTCTTGGGTACACACTATAATCATCCTGATTACAGCAGAGTTGTTTTGCAAGATCACAACCCAAACTTATTGTTTTACAACGGGATCACAACGAACCTAGCTGGTTTTCACAGGTTCACCAGCACACAACCTAACACAAGCTAATCCTAGCTTACCCGAGGTCAACTACCTCAACTGATTCAATCCCCTGATTGAATCAGAAAACAAAACAACTCAAGTAAATGTTTGCATATAATTAAAAGCTCCTCAAAGGAGCAGATAAACAATATGAGTAAATGAAAATACAAAAGCCTGATTTGAAGCTATTTGATGTTGAGCTTTTCTTCTTTTCTTCTTTTCCTCTTCTCTTCTAAATGACCTTTCAAAGCTTGAACTTAGGCACTTGAAGGAAGCTTGGTAAAGAGAAGGTTGAAGAACTAGGGCTCTTGCTTTTCTTCTTCAAATCGATGGAAATCCTTCGGATTTGATCTTAGAAGGCTTTTGGATTTCTCTTCTATCTCTTTTGAATAGTTAGGCTTTGATCAGAGATTTCCCTCTTTAAAATTTCTCTTTTCTCTTTTTCTTCTCATTAGTTTTGAACGGTCAGAATCCCCTTTTTATAATCTCTCTTAATCCATGTTTTTGATGCAAACTAGCCATTGAGAGTACTTGGATTAGTTCAATACGCAAAGGCAAAGAGCCATTGAAGAGTAGGTGAGAAATATGACCATTGGAGTTGATTCTAACAAATCTGAAAATCGACTCTGACAGGTTAGAGTTTGCTCCAATCTTTCAAGACGTCGGCTCTAAGTCGGGTTTCCCAAAATAGTAAGAAAAAGTTCATCGTGGAGTCGGCTCTGGAATCCTGTGGGGTCGACACATCGTGAGCTGAAGTTGGCTTTAATTTCCTTGGGATCGACTCTAACAGTATCCCAAAAAATATAGTCTTTATTCTTAGGTTAGAGTCGGCTCTAATTCTGCTGGTGTCGACTCTAAATTTTGAAGCAGAAAAATAGTTCACTATACTCATGTTAGAGTCGGCTCTAATTTTCTGGGTGTCGACTCTAAACTGTGCCAAAAGTGCCAAACAATTTCAATACGCTCTGGAGTCGGCTCTAATGACTCTGGGTGTCGGCTCTAAACTCTGAACTTTGGCATATACCATTAAAAACTGATTCAAGCCCTTTTTATACAAATTTTGATTATTTAACCTTTCTAAATTCCTAAAACACTTATCAATTTCATTAGTATCATAGGGAATATACTCATGGTTTTTTTTATCATCAAAATCAATAAATGGGTCAACAATCTTTCCCTTTTTGATAATAATAAAAACATTGAGTATATGCATAATCAATTAATGCTTATTTGTCAAAATAAGTAAATTCATAGTTATGCATGAATTTTAAGAATTTTAACCAGAAGTAATTCAAATAATTATCTTATGTATCATACAAATAGAATCTTCAAATGGTATTTTAGCAACTTAGTTAGCAACTTAATTAAGCTCCCCCTGAGTGAGGTAGCTCCTCCTATATATGTGCATACAACTTTTCATTTTAAGTCTATTTAAGTCCATATGCATATATATTCTTTCTCCCCCTTTTTTGTTATCAACAAAAATGTTAAGAAGTAGGGTAGATATTACTTAACTCAAAATCAATATAAGAATTAAATAACTCAAAATTCAAAATGCAAGTATCAAAATTGATTTCATATAATATTCATTGAGTACAAAGTATCAAGTACATATAGCATATCAAGACAATATAGTCACTACAAGATACATTATTTCTAATTACATCAAAATGATATCATTTGTCCTAAATACAAACTAGTTTTCATATGCTGAACTAGAAATCTAAAGAAAGCTTGAGAAAGATTGAATTTGATTGGATTGGAGTAGAGTTGAATTGGCTTGGCTTGGGAAATGGATCATCTCAGAATCTTCTTAAGTTCTGCTAAAATCTGCCCCATTCCTTTTTCTTGAATCTTCATAAAGTCATTTAGCATTTTCTCAACTAATGAAGCAGTAGTTGTAACTTTCTCTTGAAGTTCTGCATTACATCTAGAATAAGTGTTAGAGTCACCTCCAATGTCCTTGATTTTATCAAATATTAACTTTAGGTCTATCTTCAAGGTATCTGATGATGTACTAAGTGATGACTCAATCTCATTAACTTTTTCTTCCAAAGAATAGCATAGCTGCCTTATCCCCAAAAGTGATCTCTTATATCATCCTTAATTTTGGCTTCATGATCTGCTAACAAGGCTTTAAGCTGTTCAATCTGCCTCTCAAAAAATTCAGAAGAATCTTGGACAAAGGTTGTAACTGCTGGTGCTGCTGGGGGTGTTGAACTGCTCGATCCAGGTGATGAGTGCCCCACAGATGGTCCTACCTTTGAAGGACCAGGGACTGCAGTCTCAGCATCAGCTGCCCTTTCTTCTACATGCCCTTTCCTTTCCCATTGCCCATTTACTTTCTTAAATCCCATACGGTGTAGAGTAGCACTGTTATAGTAATATGTATGTCTTAATTTCGTCATTGGCTCATTTTCCAAAATGTTTACTCTTTGACTTTGAAAAGCCAAAGTCAATATCATTCCATAGGGCAAGGTTGATCTCTTCTTGCTACTGGCCTTAGCCATATATCCAATCATCATACCGGCTAAATGTATAGGCTGGCCCATAACAACACAATCCATAACTACAATGTCCCTTTCAGACACATACTCAAATTTCCAATCTTAGGAAATAAAAGCCTACTACAAATATTGTGTAATAGTCTTAATTCCAAGGGTAATTGGTTTGCACTGATTTCCTCAAAATCTATCATATCTTTTCCAAGCATTCTTGATAGAGCTTCTCCTCTTTCACTATGAGAATTAGCTATCATACCAATAACATGAATCTCCAATAAATTTCCTAAGATTTCAGAAGTTAGGTGAATCAGTGTTCCCCTAACAGAGCTAACAATTCCTCAATCTCCTCTGCTCAAATTGTGAAAAAATTCTTTCACTAAGCCTGGGTAGGTAGGGACATCTAGAGAACATACCTTTTTCCAACCCATATCCTTGAGTTGCTTCCCTAAAGTAAACCCTTCTAAATCAAAGAAGTTGAAATCGACCTTTCCTCCCATGGTGATGGCCTTCCCAGCTAGAAGATTGATCTGGGGTGAAGATGGAGTGGGAATCAGGCTTGGAGTTGAGGAAGAAGAGGTGGAAGATGAACTCGGTGAAGGTTGTCTCATCGAACGCTGAGCGGTCCTCCTCCTGGTGGTCATGGTCACTCTAATGGCGGATGCATGACGTTTGGGTGCCATTAGATGTCAAGAGAGGATGGATTTGAAGGATTTATGTTTTGGGACAAATGGAGAAGGATTTGAAGTGGATTGGAGTCGAGTAGAAATGAAAAGTGTTGACTCTGTCCTAGAAAAGTGAAAATGGGACCACTTAAAGTTGGCTCCCGCAAAGCAAGGTGTCGGCTCTAAATCGCTAATACAGTCAGCGCCCGAAATAGAGTCGGCTCCGTAGTAGCAGGTGTTGGCTCTAAAAACACAGACAGAGAGCATATAAAATTAGAGTCGACTCCAACATCAGTGGTGTCGGCTCCAAGACAATTTCAGTAAAAAATGAGAGTTTCAAAGAATCTGAAACTTGTCAAAATGATCATCAAGCTTTGGATAAATCTTTCTTAGAATGTGGTGAATCAAGATGTTCAAATATCTAGATAAATTTTCCTTAGAATCATAAGAGGATCTTTAAGAATATGATTGAATTCTAGATAGTCATTCCTAGGAGATTTAAAATCATTCCAATGGATCACAAACTCCTAATTGTCCTCTAAGATAACAAAATCTCTCTTCACTTAAGGATTTTGTAAATATGTCAGCTAATTGTTCATCAGTACATACATAATCAAGACAAACATCATTATTAGCTACATGTTCCCTAATAAAATGGTGCCTTATCTCTATATGTTTAGTTCTTGAATGTTGAATAGGATTTTTTGTCAAATTTATTGCACTAGTGTTATCAGATCTAATTGGAGTTTTATTAAGTATTATATCATAATCTTTAAGTTGTCGCTTAATCCAAAGAATTTGAGCATAGCAACTTCCACCTGCAACATATTCAGCTTCAGCAGTTGATAATGCAACTAAATTTTACTTTTTGCTAAACAAAGAGATTAAGTTACTACCTAAGAATTAGCATGCACCACTTATGCTTTTTCTATCTAATTTACAACCAGCAAAATTTGAATCAAAATATGCAATCAAATTTAATATTGAATCTCTAGAGTACCATAATCCTACATTTTTAGTTCCACTTAAATATCTGAGAATTCTTTTTATAGCAATTAAGTGAGATTCTTTAGGTTCAGACTGATGTCTAGCACATAAGCATACAACAAACATAATATCAGATCTACTAGCTGTTAAATAAAGTAGAGAACTGTTGGGGAGATTGTTGAGAAATTGTTGCCCCCAATCTAATTGATTTTGATGATTACCAAAAGCATTGAGTATATTAAAAGATGTAATAAGTTTATTTACATGAGTAATGAATTTAATTTAGAACAATCAATGAGTATGTTAAGTATGACTTTAATCAATTTGAAAGTAACTTCAAGCTCCATGTTTAAGCTTTCAGAAAGAAATTTTCATACTTCATATCTCAATCAATGAGTTTTTGGAACATTTCTTGAATTGATTTCTAATGATAATTTTATTATATTCAAGTCANGGAACATTTCTTGAATTGATTCCTAAAGACAATTTTATTGTATTCAAGTCAAAAATTAATTTAAAATGAATCTGGAACGAATTTCAAGTCAATCAGAAAATTCTTTGATTTTCAATACGTTCCGGAGCCGACTCTAGAGTTTCAGAGTCGACTCCACTCAGTATACAGAGATGTCTGTTTGTCTCGAGTTGACCCATGTGATTTCTTGAGTCGACCCCCGATTTTATCGAGCCGACTCCATGACTGTGTGAGTCGACTCCGCTCAGACACCAGAGCATTATTTTTCTGAGCACTTCTCGAGTCGACCCCTTACTTTTCATGAGTCGACCCCCGACTGTCAGGAGTCGACACCTTATTTTCGATGAGTCGACCCTTTGACTTCTGAATATTTTTATTTTTGGTATCGCGTCTTCGAGCCGACTCGCCTAAAGCTGGAGTCGACTCCAACAAATCTGGGCGTGATTTTTCTGAATGCCAACTCAGCATCAACGGTAAGATTTTTCAATAACGGCTAGATTTCTTTGTGTCTAACGACTATATTTTCGCAGAGTCTATAAATGAGAGGCCATTTTCAAATCAAGAATAAACATATACAAATCAAGAGAGAAAAAGAAAAATCTTTCAGAAAAAGAGGAAAAATAGAGCATCATTTGAAAAATCCGAGATTCAAAAATAGAGTAAAAGAAAAGGCATGAAATCAAAGGAGACTTCATCTGTGCTCAAGTCCATCAATCCAAGAGAAGTCTAGAAGAAAATCCAAGAGCCATTCAAGAGCAAATCAAGAGATTTTCAACATTCAAAGAAAGGAAGAAAAAGCTCAAATCAACTCCAACTTTCAATCCGTGAAGAATCTGAGCTGAGGCCCGATTCCACACTTCAAAGGAGTTGAGGAAAAGAAGAAATGAAGAAAAGCTCAAAAGCCAACCAACTACAAATCAGGCTTTTCTAAACCTTGTTCATTTACTTGATTATTTGCTCATTGAGGAGCTGTGTACTTGAAAAATAATATTTCTTTTGTTTGTGTCTAGTTCAATCTGGGGGATTGAACTAGTGGAGGTAGTCTTACCTCGGTACAAGCTTGGTATAGCTTGTGTTTGGGTTTTGTGCTGGTAAGCCCGTGTAAAACCGGCTGGGTTCGTTGTGATCCCGGGAAAACAACAAGTTTGAGTTGTGAGCTTGTAAAACAACTCGGCTGTAATCAAGGAAGATTATAGGGTGGACCCAAGTAGGATCTTGGGAGTGGATGTAGGTGTTGGATACACCGAACCACTATAAAATCTTTGTGTTTGCCGTGCTTCCATTGACTCTATCTCTATCTATGTTTTATTCACTGTACTTTGTATTTAAATTGCATTTGCTTTTATTTTTCTTAAGCAAACAATTTTTAAAAGGATAAATTTTTTAAAGAACCCAATTCACCCCCCCCCCCTCTTGGGTTGTCATCTGGGCCAACAGAGGCAAAGAGATAAGGAAGGAGTAGAAAAGGGAAGGCCGGCCAAGGGCTCTTGGGCATCCACTATTGGAAGATAAAGGTGGTTGGCACGTGCAGGACAAGGGAAACAAGAGAGCCAGAGAACCAATTAACAAAAATCACAATAACTCAAAACTTGGATTGATTGATTAATAATAAAAGATACATCATTCATACAAGAGAGTCTCTTTTATAGAGCAAGAGACTTGGGGCCCAAGAAAAGAGAGAAAAAAAGGTTCCCTAATCAAATTTGGCATGAAATCTGCAGCGTCCAGATGAGGAAGGTGATCTTCTAGATGCAATCAACGGCAGCTGGATTAGCATGAAATCTGTGGCATCCAGATGAGGTAGGTGATCTTCTAGATATGATTGAGATGCAATCACCGGTAGCTTAATTTGGCATGAAATCTGCAGCGTCCATATGAGAAAGGTGATCTTCTAGATGCAATCAGCGGCAGCTAGATTCGACATAAAATCTATGGCATCCAGATGAGGAAAATGATCATCCAGATCATGAAGGTTACTTTCTCTGCTAGGCGGCATGTGGGTTGCTTGAAGTAGGTGTGGCACCAACTTGAATCTAGCAGCTGCTCTGTCTGACTATGATGGCCTTGTCTTCTGCTCTAATACTGATGTCTCCTCTTGTAAGGTAATGAACTTACTACAGGACTCACATTAAAATAAACTGAACTGGATAGGACTCAATTTAGAATAAAATGAACTGGATGGGACTCAAAATAAACTAAACTTTATTTTCCAACTCAAGACTTGAATCATAACTAATCAGATATCCACAGAGGGTTAAGAATCCTCTGCTTGATCTTGGTGCCCGCACCAATTCTCCCGGGATGGAAAGAACTCGATCCCATCGAGTAGGGGTCATTCTGGCTCTGGTATCTCTCTAGTAGGGCTGGGTCGAGGTGTTGCAAGTCCTCTCAAGTAATCCATCAATCATCAGATTCGGGGCAACCCTGCCATCGGACCAGGTAGCGTTGATAACCGTGGTTCCGGATCGTAATGGCTTGATCATCTAGGATACGCTCGATCTGCTCTCCTCGCTTAGGTAAAATTGGTGGTAGATACTCTTGGGTAGGTTCGCTCATGAAAGGAGGGTTAGGTCCAAAGTACTCACTAGGAATTGATGTTGGTTCCCTATATTCTATTGAAGGTAGAGCCAATTCCCCAATCCGAGGACAGATCTAGTATATAGGCATTGGGTCTTACCTTCTCTATTATTTTAAAGGGACCAACTCCGTGAGCGTAAAGTTTCTTAACAGTACCTGGTGGGAACCGTTCAGGCCTAAGCCTAACCATGACATAATCCCCTACACCGAACTCTTTGGCTCTTCTTTGGGAGTTAGCCAGTCTTTTATAAGTTTCATTACTTAGATTTATTTTCTAGCTAATGTCCTTATGTAAGTCTTTGATATGTTGTGCAAATGTTTGTACGGACTCTGAGACTCGTGTGTGGAGGGGTAAAGGAATTAGATCAAGTGGACGATTAGGCTTGTACCCATGGACTATCTCAAATGGACTCTTGCTCATGGACCTGTTCATTGAGCTATTATAGGCGAACTCTGCACGAGGCAGTAATAAATCCCACGTCTCTAGGTGTTCGCCTACAAGGCACCTAAGAAGGTTTCCTAGACTATGGTTCACCACTTCAGTTTGCCCATCCGTTTGGGGGTGAAAGGCTGTGGAAAAATTAAGTTTGGTCTCTAACAGATGCCATAGCGTTTTCCAAAAGTAGCTGGTGAACCTAACATCCCTATCAGAAACAATGGTCTTAGGTAGGACATAGAGCTTGACCACGTTGTCTAAGAAAAGTTGGCTACCCTAGATGCGTCAAAGGTTTGCGAACAAGGGATGAAATGAGCCATCTTAGAGAACATATCGACCACTACAAAGATGGAGTCGTGATTCTTCTGGGTTTTATGTAATCCTAGAATAAAGTCCATACTGAGGTCTTGCCAAGGACGATCATGCACTGGCAAAGGAGTATATAGACCGGTGTTCTGCTTTTGCTATTTTGCAACGGCATAAGTTCGACATCGGGCTATTATCCGGGCAATGAGCCTTTTTAATCTTGGCCAGTAAAATTGGTCCTCTATCGCTAGAATAGTCTTATCTCTTCCAAAATGACCAGCTAATCCCCTAGCATGCATTTCTCAAACTAGGAATTCTCTAAGTGACGTCCTAGGGATAAGAAGTCTATTGCCCCTAAAAAGGTAACCATCCTGGATGGTATAATCTTCACTGGTACTAGATGGCCCTAGCTGAAGGATCTTATAAATTTCACCAAAGTCATGACAGATCTTATACTCATCTTTTATATGGTCGAATCCTATAATTTCGGTGCTAACAGTACTCAACAACAAAGACTTACGGCTTAGGGCATCTGCTACCTTATTTTCTATACCGGCACGGTGTTTCAAGACAAAAGTGTATGCCTGAATGTATTCAACCCATTTGCTGTGCCTAGAATTTAGCTTCTTTTGGGAGTTCAGAAATCGGAGTGCCTCATGATCAGAAAATAAGACAAACTCCTGTGGTAGTAAGTAATGTCTCCAATACTTAAGGACTTGTACTACCGCATAGAATTCCTTATCATAGGTGGAATATCTAAGTTTAGCTTCATTTAGTTTTTCACTAAAGAAAGCTATGGGTTGATTTTCTTGACTTAACACTCCACCTATGCCTACTCCCGACGCATCGTACGCAACCTCAAACACCTTAGAAAAGTTTGGAAGTCTAAGTATGGGTGCATGAGTCATCCTATCCTTAAGCTCTAGGATGGCCTTATTAGCTGACTTAGTCCACTCAAAATTACCCTTCCTAATACAATCAGTGATGGGTGCGACGATGGTGCTAAATCCCCTAATGAATCTCCTATAAAAGGTTGCTAGGCCATGGAAGCTGCGGACATCGTGGACGTTCATGGGTACTGGCCACTCTACGACCGACCTTACCTTTTTAGGATCCGCTGAAATACCTTCTGGGATTACCACAAAACCTAGAAAGATAACCCTATGCGTCATGAAATCGTACTTCTTAAGGTTTGCATATAGGCTATTATCTCTAAGGATCTCACAGATTAATCTAAGATGGTTAAGATGGTCCTCTTTGGTCTTGCTATAAATTAATATATCATCAAAATAGACCACTAAGAATTTTTTCGTATACTCTTTCAGGACCTGGGTCATGATTCTCATGAATGTGCTAGGTGCATTTGACAGCCCAAAAGGCATCACGACCCACTCAAACAGACCATCTCTAGTCTTAAATGCAGTCTTCCACTCATCCCCTGGTCTAATTTTAACTTGATGGTAGCCACTCTTAAGGTCTATTTTGGAAAAGATAGTGGCACCCGCCATCATGTCCAACATGTCATCTAGTCTTGGGATAGGGAACCTATACTTGATAGTGATTTTGTTGATGGCCCTACTGTCCATGCACATTCTTTAGGTACCATCCTTCTTAGGGGTTAATAGTGCAGGAACTGCACAAGGACTTAAGCTCTCCTTAACGAAGCCTTTCCTAAGTAATTCTCCCACTTATTTTTGTAGTTCTTGATGCTTAGTGGGGTTTATCCTATAATGGGGAAGGTTTGGGAGGGTGGATCTTGGGATCAGGTCAATGGCATGTTGGATGTTTCTCAGGGATGGTAACTGATCAGGCAATTCTTCAGGGAAGACATCCTTAAACTCCTCTAGGATCTCAATTACTTCTAGGGGTTGTTCCTTTTGGACTGATTCATAGATCTCTTTAGTGGTCAAAATCCAAACAGAATTACCCTCAATGATGTCATTTTTCTAATTCCTTAGCTTTAATCAGATTAACTCTTGGCTTTCTATCCTTAAGGTTGCTAGATCCTTTCTTGATTGGATCCCTAGGTGGAGTTGGATGTATCACATACTTGTTCCCATTGTGTTTAAAAGAGCAGATATTGGATCGACCAAACAAGGTGGCATCGTGATCGTAAAGCCAAAGTCGATCTAATATAATACTACTAACATCCATAGGAATTACATCGCACCAGACTTTTTCCTCATAATTTTGCAATTTGATTAGTATTTGGCATCTGGACTTGATTGGGATAGAGATGGAATCTACCCATGAGAGCTTATAGGGACTAGGATGGGGAACTGTGGTTAATCCTAATGACTTACCTGTATTGGTAGAGACGGCATTGACACAACTCCCGCTATCCACTATGATCTTGAGCACCTTATCCCCTATCTTAACAAAAGTCTGTAGGATGTTAGTCCTACGCCAATCTTCCTGGTCCTTAGTTTGAGTCTGGGTCAAGATACATCTAACCACTCCTAGTAGGTCTTCAGACTCAAATGTTTCCTCCTCTCCATCGTACTCATCTATCAGATGGGTATCAGCCTCATAGACCTCTCCCTCAGGCTCAACTAGGGACTCGGATTCAGTCTCAGGTAACTCATCTATATGAAGGGATCTGACTGGGCACTAGCTGATCATATGTCCGGTTTGTTGCATCTAAAGCATTTGATCTAGCAGTTGGAATTTCTTTGGACCTCTATAGATTTTCCCTTATCCTCTCTCTGGGGTATAGGGTACTATTCTGGGATCGACTCAACTCAGTTTGGCTTGTACTGGGTCGGCTAGTGTTGGATTGACTCAAAAAAGTTTGGTGGGGGTCTGAGTACTGGGTAGGTCTGGGATGACTAGGATAGGCCTGGCTAGATCCTGGATATGGGCTAGGTCTCTTGGTAGCCTCTGATCTATGATAGGGTGGCCCTCTCTGAAAATGTTCATAATCCCTAGCAACTTGGTAAGCTTTTTCTAAATCGTGTACCCTTCTTAGGTAGAGTTCTCTTTGAATATCTTCTCTCAGGCCATACCTAAACTTGGATAGGGTGAATTCCTTAGACTGAACGATATTACACCTCATGGTATACTCTTGGAATGTAGCAATGTATTCATTCACAGTTTTACTACCCTGAATTAATCCCTGCCACTGGTCCAATAGGCTCTATTCATACGATATGGGGACATAATTGGATCTAAGTCTAGCCTTCATGGTGTGCCAAGTGACTATGGGGTCTCTTCCCTCTAATAATTGCCTTCGCTCTAAAGTGGCCCAATATAACCTATCCTGCCGTACTAACTTGAGCTTGGCAAACTTAAACTTATGCTCTTCAGACATGTCGTACCAATCAAAGTACTGGTCCATCCCTTCCTTCCAATCTAGGTAGTCCTTAGGGTCCATAGAGCCATCGAAAGTAGGTGCTTCAAGTATGACACTTCTAAGGGCTCTTTCTTCTTGGTCTACTGCCTCATGATTGGGTCTCCTAGGAAGGACATCTAGGACTGGATCAGATTGAAGTGGTCTCCTAGGGTTTGGCCTTATGTAAAGGTCAGGCTGTTGGGCTCTCCTAAGATGAGGTGGGGTCTCATGATCAGACTTAGTGTGGGGCTCACGGGCTTCTTCTAGGATGCCCAACCTAGTTTCGACTTGATCGAACCTGGACCCTAATCTAACCTCAGATTGCTTGATGTCTTGGTTCATTCGGGCTAGTTGTTCAGTGATGATCCTTAAGTGATCATCAATGCTTTAATTAGCCATGGGTTTAGCCTGTAATGAAGGTGGTGATGGGCGAAAAGATGCTCCTGATCTAGTGCACATGTAAGCACAATCAATCATACAAGACTCAGACTGACTCGGACTACGGTATGCTAGACCTAGTCATCTAGAGTAAAGGATTTAGCTTAATGCAAGCCAATCTATCAGTAACTCTTCAATTGGCCAGTTGGGACAGGTGGAAGGGGGGAGGCTCGTCCCGCAAATTGTAGGTGCCTAATTAGAATAACCCCAACACTCCGCTTAACTCATTTGACATTTGACCTACCTTCTAGATACTAATTTCAGAGCACACGCCAGATTGATTTGTACTAGTCTCCTCTAGTATACTAAACCGACTGTTGGTGTCCCTAGCCCTCTAGGGCAAATGTCAATTAAGTTGCTACTCAGTTTTAGATTAGAGGCTTGGGATCGGAATGCACGGGTGGTTGTTTTGAGCCAAGGAAGTGGTCTCAATCCCTCCCTTATCTGACATCAATGAAAGCCCTTAAGAGTAAATTAATGCAGATGAATGACATGTAAAACACAAACCCTAATCCAAAATCTGTAAATAGCAATAAATCTTAAAAAAATTTCACATATCGAATTAAATTCTCAAAAAATAAAGAAAAATACTTTAAATTATAATGAATCTAGAGAAATAAATTTAGTAATTTTTGATGTGTATGCAGGCAGAAACAATTTAATTAACAGATGATATTCTGATAATAACGTGAATTAAAATTAAGCCCTAACTATGCTCTGATACCAAACTGATGCAAGACCGATTCGTATGCAAGTAATTTTTATTTAATGATTAATAATTTAGTTGATTATTCTTCCAAAGTAATAGCCTAAGAGGGATTCAAAAAATTCACAGTAAATTCGCACGCGAAACGGTTCCTAAAAAATAAGAAGAAGGACCGCCGAGGCTAAGAAGCCCTGATAGGGCTTGATTTCCTACAATAAAGTTACTAGTAGATTAGAGGGGTGTATCTGGAAAGAGGAAAAAGATCAAAGTGTTGAAGGGGTTGCTCTGCCTGGTGGATGCGCTCTAGATGACCAAGCCTTGAGCCTACGGATCTGCGGCCAAGTATTCGCTGACCTAGATGACGATCACCTTGAATCTGGATTTGTGACTACTGAGGGATCTGCAAGATCACCATACAAGGGTACGGTTAAATAATAATAGAGAAAATTTAGAATAGAGGCAAAGAGACAAGGAAGGAGTAGAGAAAAGGGAGGCCGGCCAAGGGCTCTTGGGAATCCACTATTGGAAGACAAAGGTGGCGGCCAAGGTTCTCCTGGAGACTTGGGATGTTGGCGCGCACAGGAGGAGGGAAACAAGAGCACCAGAGAACCAATTAACAAATATCACAATAACTCAAAACTTGGATTGATTGATTAATAATAAAAGATACATTATTCATACAAGAGGGTCTCTTTTATAGAGCAAGAAACTTGGGGCCCAAGAAAAGAGAGAAAAAAAAAGGCACCGTAATCAAATTTGGCATGAAATCTGTAGCCTCCAGATAAGGAAGGTGATCTTCTAGATGCAATCAGCGGCAGCTGGATTCGGCATGAAATCTGTGGCATCCAGATGAGGCAGGTGATCTTCTAGATATGATTGAGATGCAATCAGCGGCAGCTTAATTTGGCATGAAATCTGTAGCATCTAGATGAGGAAGGTGATCTTCTAGATGCAATCAGCGGCAGCTAGATTCGGCATGAAATCTGTAGCATCTAGATGAGAAAAATGATCATCCAGATTGGGAAGGTTGCTTGCTCTACTAGGTGGCATGTGGGCTGCTTGAAGTAGGTGTGGCACCAACTTGAATTTAGCAGCTGCTCTGTCTGACTGTGATGGCCTTGTCTTCTGCTCCAATACTGATGTCTTCTCTTGTAAGCTGATGAACTTACTACTGGACTCACATTAAAATAAACTGAACTAGATAGGACTCAATTTAGAATAAAATGAACTGGACGGGACTCAAAATAAACTAAACTTTATTTTTCAACTCAAGACTTGAATCATAACTAATTAGATATCCACAGAGGGTTAAGAATCCTCTGCTTGATCCTGGTGCCCACACCAAGTTGAACCTTCAAAGTTTTGAACATCATGTCGAAAAGCATCTGTGATCAAACCTATCATATCATCTCCTACAAGGTTATCTTGCATATGACCAGATCCAAGATCAGACGAGAAGGGTTGATTACTTGATAATGGCAACAAACATTCTCCATGGAAAACCCACTTAGTATAATCTCTTGAAAAACCCTTCCATATCAAATATTCTTCAACGGTTTGTGGATCTAAATAATAATTGTTAACACATCGCCGACACGGACATAAAATCTTTTCATTCAAACTACTTTTATCCATACCAAATTTAATGAAATCACAAACTCCATCTAAATATTCTGTGGTATTTCTTGGTTTATTTATCCAACTTTTATCCATTAAAGTATCTTGGATATCATATATAGGCATAATAAATTAACTTTTAGGTATTTTAATTTGAACACAACTGAAATTAAAACTTGAAAAGGTCACAGCTTCAACTAAAGCATAACTGATAGTTTTTATTCACATTGATCAAACAAGTAGTATTTTGCAAGAACTTTGTTTGCATAATAAACCCACAAAGATTCCACCTTTGTTAAGCTTCAGTTGGTTTCAACACAACAACACAAGAATCTCAACAAAAACCCACAAAGACACCCACACTTTAAATGGATGATGTTCTGTATCAATCCATATGATAGTGCATGCTAGTAGTTACTATAATACTATATGGTGAAGTGTATCAAGACAGCATATACATCTTTGCATAACGTTTGCAATAAAACAACTTTTTTTATTGATGACCTTTATATTTTTTCGCAACTATTGTATTTCATTATTGAATAATTTCTTATTGGCTATGAAAACAACAATATAGCCTATACATCTTCACAGAACTTTTACAACGAAATAGTTCTTATTACTAGTTAACTATATAGTTTTTAATGATGACAGTATTCCATTGTTGAATACTTCTTTTATCAGTTACGTATATAGTTTTGTTATAAAATATTTTTATCAGTTACGTATATAGTAGGTGTTGAATACTTCGATCAGATATGACATTGTTGGCAAACCTGACCCAAATACGCAGATTCGCAGATGTAGGTCTCCAAAAATCTTTCCCAGATTACCGAATGATATCTCCTCTAATGTCTAATCTTCTCTTGCTCTATTCTGTTTAAATAGTTGTCAATTATTTGATCTGTACACTTATTGCTTGTAAACTTGTGTTAAAATATTATTGATTTTCTTATATCATATTATTATTTTTTCAGCTGTAAAAGGTGATTAACTGACAGTTTAGATTCAGGCCAATCCAATCACAATCTAGATAAAAATATTTTGGATTGGATTTTGGATCTAAATATCTTTGACCTTCATCTAAGGCCAAAACTTTCTAGATTCAAGCCGACTTGATCCAGTCAATCCGGGTCAAGCTTGCCATGGTTCCAACTTGACCTATGTATAGCCTTTAACTTTTTATCATGATTGTTGTATCACCAGGTAGCTTATATAGATTAAGCCGGGCTATCAGAAAGAATGAGAAGCTCAAGGCTGAGGGTGATTGCAAGATGAAATCAGTTTGGTTCCCATGCTCTAATCATCTGATATAAATATTTTCTAAAGAAAGAATTACAGGTGATGAAGTGGATGGTTTCTTCACCGACTAAAAATAGTAGGTGTGGTCAGTAGGACCTTTCAGCAAAAATTCTAAATAATGTGAAACACAAAAAGGTTTCTTAGAACAAGGGTCAGCCTATTGAATTTTCTTTCAGCATCTTTGAAAACCAAATTAATCATTAAATGGGCAGACTTACAGAGTTGTATGAGTTGATGAATAGATATCAAGAGTTTCACAAACAGAGCAAATAAATGGCGCTTACATTGGCTTTCTGGTACATTACATACCATTTGGTTAATCACCCTACCTTGGTTATCCCATCCTTGGCCATCTTGACATCTTTGCAGCTTTGAAAAAAAAATTTCTAATTCAAACAAGAAAATAATAGAAAATATATGACTGATTTCTCAGCTAGACAACCAAGAACCAGTTATCCAACACCTAATATACCAGATAAGGCATGTCAGTATGGGTTTAGTTTGGCTCTTAACATGGAGCTCAACCACAAAACTTGTTCCAATTAGAGGAAGTTGGTTTGATTCCACACAATAATAAACGCAGTACAACATATAATGAAGGTACTTAAAGATGCGATGATGTCGTAGTAACCCATATGGAACTGTCACCTCACTATGTCAGCTAGACACCTACTTAGTTTGCTCCCATTAGTTGAGAATGAGATGCAATCATAAAATCATGAAAATCACACCATCTTAAATAGATTCTAAGTCAACATAGAGAGTCTGAGTTTATAAGAAGGCCTTCTGTAATTATAAGCCTTTCACTGCAAAATGAACCAAATTATGTGTGATCAAGATTTGCATTTTAGAGTTTAAAACACACTTATACCCATTAATGTCACTCATTCTACTTTCATAGAAAACCAAGTCATAAGGCCATTTGAGGGTTGAGCAAAATAACATGACCCTGAAGACAACTGTAATTTTTTAATATCATTGTCAAAACGTTAAAATGATTGAATTGCCTAGCGCTTTCTAAAACTGATCTAACTACTATCATTGAAAGCATAAACTATTTCTACTACAACATTATTTGCTAAGTGAGGGGACAATTTGTAGGGAGATATGTGTGAAAAAATGGTACATGTCAAAGGGGTCATCAATAATAGAGGATCAAAGAAAACAGAAGATGACAAGAAACACAACATACAGAGATGGCCAAATGCACAACATCATGATGAAAAATAGAAAACAGAGTTTATATTTTTTTCCCCAAAACTCTCTCTTTTTTTCCCCTTCTCCTCCCTTTACTCATCTTCTTATTTATATAACAAATAAATAG
Source organism: Calamus simplicifolius (assembly GCA_900491605.1). Taxonomy (NCBI): domain Eukaryota; kingdom Viridiplantae; phylum Streptophyta; class Magnoliopsida; order Arecales; family Arecaceae; genus Calamus; species Calamus simplicifolius. The sequence continues at coordinate 865,240 of UESW01004218.1, read as the reverse complement.
TCTGTTTATATTTCTTTCTTACTGTTGCATTTACTTCATATACAATTCTTTTCTCTAAATAATTTTTTAGTAGTTAAACTGCTTCAACTGGTAATCTGTCACATTTGGAGATCAATATTAATCTAAGATATTAAAGAAATTTCTTTCCCATTCTCTCTCTGAAGATCTACAGTCAGGATGTCATTCGCAAAATCTGTGCATAGCCATTCATGGAAGACTAATATCTGACTTTCAGTTGCCACTTTCTATCAATTTTCTGCCATTACTCTTTTCTGTATATGCAACTAGAATCATTCCCAAACATGTGCTCCAACCTATTAAGTCTGCATACCCTTTCACTGCTCTCTGAAATTTTGTTTTAGGTTAACATACTATTCCAGATTAACATGAAACTTCTATTTTAGGATTCCTAACATCTATTAGAATCTTCAAATAATTAAGGCCGGTTAAAATCACTATATTAGCTCAATTCAAGATTTTCTCAAGCCGAGTTCAAACCTATGTTGAGTTCGAACTTAATTAATTAGTAATTTGGTTCATCTCTTCCATAGATTTAAGCTCCTCCTCTAGATTAAAAGATTCCCAGATTTCTCCATCGGTTCCCAGATTGAACCTCCAAGAAAACCCGAAACAAAAAGCCAAGGAAATCAACTTCGACTTACAAACAAATGATGATCACAGCAAATAGAACCCTTTTCTTGGCAAACAAAAGCATGCTTAATTGAAGGAATACCAACCTCAAGTTGAGCGAGAACGATCCTCATTGCAATATAGCTGAAGAAATTCTGGAGGTTCTGAGCAGCCTTTGCTTCAAACGAAGCCTCCGCGAACCTGCTATCATTCTCCAAAATCAAAAAATTTGCACGCAAAATACAAAATAAAATAAAAATTTGGCTAGGGCACAGAGCTTTACCTCAGGAGAAAAGAGCTTTATGGGAAAGTCGAAGGAGAGGGACGTCGAGGACGGCAAGGTCGACAGTAGAGGTCCGCGGCAGCAGAGGTCGCCGATAGCACCACCGATGGGGACAAGAAGGCAGTGAGGAGATCGACGGAGCTAGGGCATAGTGAAGAGCGATGAAGCCAGATCGTGGGAGGCCGAAAATTGGGAGCTAGGGCATGATGAGGGAGATCGGCGAAGCCAGATGATCGAGGGAGGGGGAAAACTGGGAGCTAGGGCACAGAGGAGCGTGGAGCGGCATGGGAGAAGGAAAATGGGAGCTAGGGCACAGAGGAGTGCAGAGAGGCATAGGAGAAGGAAAATGGGAGCTAGGGCTTCATATCTGATCGAAGGAGCCAGATCGTAGGGGGAGGAGTAATATGAGCGGTTGACATCCTAACGCTAATAAGAATCATTAGATGCCGATGCTTATAAGCGTCGTTATCTTCTGAACTTTTTACTAGCATCAAAAAAACTGAGTCCGATACAGCAGCTGCTGACGCTTATAAGCGTCGGCAAGTTCTGGGATATCCCGACGCTTTACCCTAGCATCGAAAAAAAAAGTTGGGATACTGATATTTTACTGTAGTGTAATCTATGTGTTTTACCATAGATACACTCGTAAAAAACTTTATCCTCCTTAGCAATTTTGGGTAAGCCAATCACCATATTCTTTTTTTTCAAGATATTTAGACCTTTATAACTCAAGTGACTGAATTGTAAATGTCATAAATGAAAATCTTCTTTCATTTTGCATTGAAAAATAAAATTTTCACTTAGTGCCATACATAGAGGAAAAACTTTATTTTGAGTCATTTAAATTAGGCCATAGTGAGTTTTGTCTTTTTATCAAAAATTCTGAATTCATCATTATCAAAATTCAAAGAGTATCCTTTTTGTAGCAATTACCCCACACTAAGGAGGTTTTGAGTTAATTCAGGCACATATAAGACACCATGAATAAGTTTTTTGTAACCTTCTATTGTATAGACTGCCACGATTCCTCTTCCTTCAACCTTTTGTATGTTTCCATCACCAAGCTTGACTTAAGAAGAAATATCCTCATTGAATTACTTAAAGACCTCTTTGTTTCCTGTCATATGGTTGTTGCAACCACTATTTAGATACCAAAATTGAGGTGAATCTACTTTAACTTTTGTGCAAGAAAATAATTGATTTTCTTGATTTTCCTTTGAAAAATTTGCTTCATTCTTTTCATTTTTATTTTTATACCATCAATCTTTTTGTGAATGATAAGGAACTCAACATTTGGTGCATCGAAGGTGGCAATTTTTAGCTTCATGTCTAAATATTTTGCAAATAAAATATGAAGAGTTTGAGTTAGAATTACCACTGGAATTTCTGTATTGAAAATTTCTTTTGCCTCTTCCTCTTTGGTTGGCATTTTGACTCCTTTTTTGAAATAAGCCTCTTCCTTTTTCTTATTCTGCCTTCAAACTTTTTTCTTCAGCCATATTTGGTTATGTTTGAAAAGCTTGATTGAAGGGAAAGTTTGAGTGCCTATTGATCCTTTGCTCATGTGCCTTAAGAGACCCCATTAACTCATGAAAAGTAAGAGTTGATAAATCTTTGGATTCTTTAATTGTTGCAGCTATATGATCAAATTTTGGAGGCAAACTTCTTAAAATATTTTCAACTATTCTTTTTTCTTGAATCTCATCACCAGGGCTTCTAATTTGGCTAATAATTTCTACTACTTTGGAGAAAAAATGTTGAATGTTCTCACTTTCTTTCATTTCCAAGTTATCAAAGTCTCTCCATAGTGATTGCAAACTAATGGAGGTGGGCTTTGCTTGAACCTTCATACTCCTTTTTCAATATTTCCCATGCATCTTTAGATTTTGTGGCATTCATAATTCTAGCAAAGATAATTTTACTTACTCCTTGGTGAATAAGTTGTAAAGCTTTTGCATCTTTCTGTTTAATGCGTCTTTGTTGAAGTTGTGCCTCTCCTTCTTCTTCAAATCCATCTCCAACTAAATCCCACAAGTCTTGCGACATAAAGGTTGTCTGCATCTGAATGCTCTAATATTTGTAATATTCACCATCAAATATTGGAATTGAATTTTGGGAATAGCTAAACAGTGTAGTGTTGTTGTTGGTGGCCATGGATAATAAAAGAAGATTGGTTTTTTGGAGTTGAAGAGGATTTTTGATAAAGCACTACCAGAAATTAACCTTTTAGTGAGGAACAAAATTCCTTGGTGAAAGTCAAAAAATTTTGATGAAGAATTTTACTTTTCAAGGGATTCACTAACCAAAATGTACTCAAAAATCCCTCGATGATTACCAAAGAATTCATCGAGGGAAATTTTCTTGCTAAAAATTGACTAACTGAATGATTTGTAAGGAATTTATGGTCATCGTGATTTGAACTCGTGACCAACGGATAAAAGCCCAGGATTTTTGTTTAGCGAAAAAATTTTACTGTTCAACCACTTAATAAAGGCATGAAATCGATGGTTTTAACCTATGACCAAAGGGTTCAAAGGCTAGCCCCTTACTGCTGTATCAATTTGATTATTGGCAACAAAGGGTATAAGCCCATAGTTTTGATAAGATTTAAACGAGTTAGAGATAGAAGGAATGATGGAATTTTTTTAGTTTAATTAATAGTACTAAAAATTAGTACATCTCAACTCATCTAAGCCTTTTCCCAACTACATGGTTTTTTGTCTACATGAATCTACTTCCTTCACTCTGTTCTATTCAGGACCAAATCAATATTTAAATTATAAATAGTTATATATTTTTAATTATTTTTATCCATATTAGTTTAGGTCTATCTCTAACTCTATCCTTACCATAAATTGTTAAAAGATCACATTTTCTAATTGGAGCATTTAAAGGTCTACGTTGTATATATCCAAACCATCGTAATTGATTTTCTTTTATTTTATCTTCAATTGAGGCTACTCCTATCATTTTTATTATATATTTATTTCTAATTCTATCTTTTAAAATTTTACCATATATCCATCTTAATATACGCATTTATGTTACACTTAATTTATTTACATATTGTTTCAATATTGTCTAACACTCTGTTCCATATAGGGATGCGCTGATCATACAATACTCCCGAAGTACACCTCCACTTAATCATCATGCTTTAACTCTATGATTCACATCTTTACCTATTTACCTTCTTATTGAATAATTGATCCCAAATACCAAAATTTTTACTTCTTGCTATCTTTTGGCTTACAATCTTCACTATTTCTTCATTTGTATTTCTACTCTCACTAAAATTATATTTTATGGATTCAGTTTTAGTTCTACTAATCTTAAAACCTTTACATTTTAAAGCCTCTCTCCAAATCTCTAGCTTAGCATTTCCAAATGAAGAAATAGTGAAGATTTCTCTATATCATTTACAAATAACATGCACCATGAGATATCATTTTGAATGTGTTTGATTAATCATCCATAACTAATACAAAAAGATATGGACTTAAGGTAGATCCTTGATGTAAACCTATAGTATTAAAAATTCACTAGTTTCTTCTATTATTGTTTTAACAATAGTTATTGCTCTATCATACATATCTTTTATCAATTCTATGTATCTTTTGATAACTCCTTTTTTCTTTAAAACCTACCATATTATTTCTCTAGGTACTCTATCATATACTTTTTCTAAATCAATAAAGACCATATGAAGGTTTTTTTTCTTTTCTCTATATCTCTCCATCAATCTTGTTAATAAATAAATAGCTTTCATGATCGATCTTTTAGGCATAAATCCAAATTGATTATTAAAAATTAGTATATAATATTAATTTACTTATAAATTTTATTTTTTATGCTAGTGAGAGAATCTGTAAATAACATATGCTTGGTATAAGATTTTAAAATTACTAAAAAAATTCTAATAAAATATTTCTTTCTGATATTATTTTTTATTTTTAAAAATATCTTAGCAGTACTAAGGGATTTATCCCTTAGTAAATCTCTAAGGGATCGAACTTTCCTTACAAATTCCTTACTAATTTTCTTTAAATAATCACTCACTGATCCCTTACAAATTACTAAGGGATTTTTAATGAATTTATCAAGAAAAATATATTCCTAGCAAATCCCTTAGAGATTTCTTACCGAAACTAGATATTGAATGTAATTTAAAATCTCTTAAAAATCTCTTTTAATCCTTTTGTAATTTTCTGAGGGATATATCCCTTAGTAATGTACCTTGGTGAAAGGATAATTTCTGGTAGTGAAGCTCAGATATCATTGATAGGTTTTATGCAGTAACATAGTAGTGAAACTAGAAGGATTAAATAAACTTTTTTTCTAATATGAAGAATTTTTTCTTATAATAGTTGAGAGGCTTTGCTGGATTTCTTGTGCTTAAAATGGAACAATTAGCCTCAATTTATAGAGAAGTTAAGAATATTTAAAAGGCTTACATTTAATCTTATACATAAAATACTAAATATCATATCTAAGAATTTTAAAGGATAGCATAAATACGTAAATCACTCATGAATACGAAGAGTTTTAGAGCTTCAAGAGTCATTTATGGATATGAAAAGTCTTCTTAGTTAATTTTGTACAAAGTTTTAAAATTTTAAAATTAATTCTCAAACACAATTTCAGTTCATCACAGATGCACCCGACGTTTGATTCAACAACCAGAAGACACTTGCACACTCTTTACACAGCTAAAAGAAACTAACAGGATTTCTACAGACTAGCTTAAGGTGCAGCGTCTCTCTCTCTCTCTCTCTCTCTCTCTCTCTCTCTCAAACACACAAACGGACAAACATTCTCTCTCGCACGTACACAAACACACACACGCACGCACACACAGAGATCGAGTTGAAGCGACGCCCTAATCGCCGATGTTGTTTGACAGCTGAAGTCGGCAGATGGGGCAGGTAGCACTCCTCTCGAGCCAGCTGGTGATGCACACTGGATGGAAGACGTGCCTGCAAGGCAGCCACCCGACCTCAGTTCCAGTTACTATGCCCTCTAGGCAGATAGGGCATTCTTGTGGACTTCCTCCCATGAACGTATCGACAGTCAGATGATGTGCAATCGCAGCAGGAGTTAAACCCCTCTGCAATCCGATTGCCTCAAGAAACGGAGCCAACTCATCCACCTCAGCCAAGAATGAGGCCCCGTCGTCGTCGTCGTCGTCGCCGCCGCCGTCGTCGTAGTCGTAGTCGTCATCGTAAATCCAGTTGATTGATGTGTTGAGATCGACGAACATCGACACCGCCCGGTTATGCAGGGCAGCCGCAGTAACGGCGGCACCCGGGCTTGATTGGTGATGTTGTTGATGAAGTAGTCCTGCACGAAGATGGGCATGTAGGGGACGACCCGAATGTGGGCGAACATGTTCTGCGCCGCCACCATCTCCTCAAAGGACCAGAAAGTCTGAAGGTCCTCGAGCCAGGACTCATGGACCAGTGGTGAGGAGGTCCTCGTTCGGCACATAGGGTGGGGCGCCGACCAGGACGGAGCGAATCTGGTGGTTGAACGTGACTTGAGCGCGGCCGACGAGCCGGGGGTCCGTGGCAGTGGGCATCGACTGCACGGATATGTCGACGTGGCCTTCGCCCCCATCCCACTGGTTGTAGAAGGATGTTTGGACTGAGTGCAAAGGGTCCATGGCGACAGTGTGAGCGGTGGGGTGGTCGAGAAAGGCGTGTAGGGGTGGAAGATTTTTATCAGAGAAAAGGATGAAAAATGGACTTGCTATTAGCAACGAGGGATGAGGAAAGGAGGGGAAACGCAAGGGCTAGTCAGAAGGAACGAGAAACAAAGGTGACGATGAGTTCTCGAGACCCGGAAAGGCTCGCAGAAGAGTAGATCTAGCTCTTCACCTCTTTCGGATGACCTATTTCGCAAGGTACAGGAGGAAAGGGGGAGGACGACGCAACAGCCGGTGTGGTGAGAAAGACAAAAGTAATGGGTTGTTCAAAGCCACTTCAACTGACACACTATACGATCGAAGCAACGTGGAGGAAGCGCTACTAATACATTATTTATTAATTCGTGGTTTTTTTCCGATTTACGCGTGGAGGCGAAAGGAATGAGGTCCATTCTGGTTGAGAGTTCAGACATAGGATGCGGTCCATTCTTATAATCGCAACCATTCTTGCGAGGATTATGTAACATGTTATCTCATGTCATAAAAAAAAATATACGCAATCACGGATCATTGCGTAATAAACAGACGGTCATAATTACGGGATTAATTAGACCCGTCTCGTTCAACCCGGAACGAACAGTATCCAGTCTCCGAGAATCAACCAAAAAAATATAAAAAGGAAAACCATCGTAGGAGAGAATGCGTTGACACTCTATATCCTAACCAGGAGCTGGAATGGAGGATGTTGAGACAAATTTGACAACGTAAAACTCAACAAAAACATCGCTTAATCGTTGGATTGCGCCTTCTAAATCTCCAATGTCATGTAATGTGGTAAGGAGTTGACAGGTTGTGAGCTGTCAACAAATTTTGCTGGAAAAAATTAGGTGGTTTAAGTAAAACATCAATGGGCTTCTTGGTCTCATGATACCATTTTTTTAATTCTAATCTCCCCCCGTTGTGCATCGGTTACATATTCTTAGCTGGAGACAACTTTACTTAATTTGTTTGTTTCAAAGATATCTTATTAATTAACATGCAGAGATTTTTCTTATCAATCGTCATGTACAATTATTTTTTGGTTTTATAATTTGAGAGGTGAAGAGCAAGGGTAAAGCGAGAGAGGAAAAAGAACATATCAAGGAAGTCTTTAAGTTTTCATGAGGCTGTTCTAATTCTTTTTTTTTTTTTTTTTTTTCCACATTTTCTTATTTTTTATGCTTTTTTCCAAAGCATATCTTTTGTTTTGTTGTTCACTTTTTCCCCCATTTTCAAAGAATGACAGCATTAAAATGTTGACTTTTGTTTTGTTATATGTTCTTTAGCACAAAGAGATGTATTTATACAAGCATATAGAAGTAGACTGCACAATAAATAAAAGCATGCTTTGTAAAATGTTATTTGGTTGGTGCATTAGTTTATTTCATAAACCTTCTTCAAGAGAAATTTTCAATAAACAATCATATGTTCAATATTTGTTGCATAATTTTAGGATACTAAAGGGTTCAAATAGGCGCATTACTTATCTTCATCATTTTTTTCTAATAAAATTTATTTAGACCACCTTGTTCAAGGATTCATCATTTATTATATTGTGCAACAGAATGCACCGTATGTATTGAGTGGTTGTGAATTAAGGGAATACATGCAACAACACAACATCATGGACTCAATATTATAGGGATGAATGCAGAAGGTAGCTTGATGACTGCACTACATCTTTTATCCTGGATAAATTTCATTAATTGGATCAAATTTTATTTAAGACATTCTTAAACTCAAAATCAACATTTTTAATACACTTCTAAGGAATTATAATTATGCACGTTAAATTTTGTGGATCAGGTGATAATAAACAAAAGCATGATATCTTAGTTTCAAATAGTTTATGCATACTTCTAAATGCTGGATTTGGTGAGCACATCACTTATTATAATAAATCTCATTTAGAAAACTTTACTTGATGCAATGTAGATTCTAGGTTCATCATTTGTTACACATGTATCATGTATATCAAAAAGTAGTGGATCTTGTAATCACAAACAATAGCACGATATGATGTATTCCAATAAGTTAGGGGTGCTTTTAAAAGGTGGACTTGATGAGCGCATCACTTAGTTTCAATAAAATTTATTTGGCAAAATTCTATTGAACCTAATCTTGACTCCAGATTNTCATCTTTGCTCCATCCCTAGTAGTAGAGATAAAAAAATCTCCATCTCCAATATATCCTCATAAAGATGGGGAATCACTATCTTAAATGAGATTAGGTAAGATGGATTACTGCTTCATGGGTTAAAATTATCAAACTTTATTTTAAAAAGGTTATTAAAAGAGGGAGGATTTCCTATACAAAACTTTTTTTTTTTTTTTTGTCAAATAGAAAGTGGTTACGATGTCAAGCACGAAGGAAGTTACTTTCGCAAGAATTGAAAAGTTGACAAAAAAAATTCCTTCCAAAATTACCCTGGATCCCAGAAACAAAATAAAATAAGATTTTTTATTCGAGATTTTTCACATATTATATTATAATTAAATTATAATATTTTATCTATGTTATATTTATTTTAACCAATAATATAATATATATGAAATATTGGAGTATTCTTTTGTACTTAATAATTAAATTTGTCTAGTTTGAACCTATCACTACAAAAAAATCAACTTTTGCCTACGATTTTTTCGTAGGGAAAGAGAAAAAAATCGTAGGTAAAGCCTTTCCCTACGATTTCTGTCGTAGGCAAAAGTATAAAAAAATCGTAGGGAAAAGTGCGTAGGGAAAGCCTTTGCCTACGACTTTTAAAAATTGTAGGCATAGATCAGACCTTTTCCCTACGATTTTTTTCGTAGGTAAAGATCATAATTCGTAGGGAAAGAATGAGAAGAATTTGAAATTCAAATTTAAATTTTAAAAACTATTGCCTATGAAATTAAAAATCGTAGGGAAAAATCAAAAATATATTTTTATCAATATCTTTCCCTACGATTTGTCTTAAAATCGTAGGGAAAAATTGGCTAATTATAATTTTTAGAAAAATTTTCCCTATGAAAAACCCTAAATCGTAGGGAAAATAGGAAAAAATATTTTTTTATATACATCTTTCCCTACGATTTACCTTAAACTCGTAGGGAAACGTTAGGTAATAAAATTTTTTAATGATTTCTTTCCCTACGAAAAACTTCAAAATCGTAGGGAAAAAATCAAGAATTTTTTTTTATCCACTTCTTTCCCTACGATTTTTTTAAAATCGTAGGAAAAAATTGGCTAATAATAATTTTAATGATTTCTTTCCCTACGAAAAACCCTAAAATCGTAGGGAAAAGTTGGCTAATAATAATATTTAATGATTTGTTTCCCTACGAAAAACCTCAAAATCATATAAAAAAATCAAAAAAATATATTTTTTTATCCATATCTTTACCTACGAATTTTCTTAAAATCGTAGAAAAAAAATAGCTAATAATATTTTTAATATTTTCTTTTCCTACAAAAAAAACTCTAAAACCGTAGGTAAAAATTAAGAAATTAAAAGAGGTTCATGGCATTTTCCATTGATCAACTTACATGATCATCAAGCAGCGAGCAAGAAGAGACAGCGAATACGAACGCATAGCATCATTGTTGATAACTACTTATATATATATATATATATATATATATATATAATGAGTAATTGTTACAACAAAACACTATGCTTGTAAACAAAGACAAAACAAGCGACTCAAGGGGCTGGGCTTCTCATGGGCTGGGCTTATTCTTCTCCCAGATAAAAAAGAAGAATGCACTCCACAATTTGCGTTCCTTCACGGGACTCGCTAAAAGGCCATTGTCTCTGCCAATAATTAGAACATCAAGTTTGGCCGTAAGCGAAGACTTCAGTGTCACAGACCGTGATAGCTCCTCTGTGATTGGTAGAAGACAAAGGCATGGACAAAGGCATCTTCTGTGAATGGTCTCGTTTTGTCTTCAATACCCATGATACATCATGGTCCCTGTCAGTCCAAATAGAGAAATACATCAACTTCACCATCCACACCCACACATTTCACCATAAGATACATGCAAGCATGCTTAAAAAAGTTATGCCTAACTTTGAAAATTCGGTCTCCTAATACAAACCTTTAGAGAGATAAGAACGTCTCTCCGCCTGCTGACGAACTTTCACTCCCCTTATCATCTGTCGGTTTGCATAACCCGCTTGAAAATTTCAGAATTTATATATCCATCCATCATGAATAAAATGCTGAAGGAAACATCAAGGAAGAGTGGTTAGAGAATTAATTACGTATTTTCCACATTTCATGTCGGAGTAGATGACGATAAAGTCCCCCTCCTGCAGGCCGTTGGATCGAACAAACTCTCCTAAAATAAAAAAATATAACGTTGGACCGAAAGCAACAATAGAGGATCAAAAGAGCAAACATTGAACAAGAAGAAGCCATCCAGATGAACAACTTCCTCCCTAGCTTACCTGTGTTCTCGAGCAGGTACATGCGGCTTTTGTTGTTGGGCCAGAACCTGCACCACCGGATGATTGATTATTAGCTCTCTAGTTCTAAAACAAAATTATAGCACAAGGTTCTCTTGGTGAACGCTAAGAACTTGTTATATATGCATGCATGTAGTAGAAGATATCATCAATCAAACCTACATGCATTCTTTATCGTTGATTTAATGAAACTACTGATCATGAAGACGGTTCTTTGAATTAAAAAACGGTTCTTCTTCCTTATTTTGGGAGGCCTTACTAAAAAAGGATGAAAGAAATCATAACGCCAAATACCTGTACCGCATGTTCCATACTTGGGAGGTCCCTATGTCCTCCATGGGAATTGTTATCCCGTCCCATAAATGAACTGAAGTCTCCCAGGCAATAGCTCCCAGAGAACCTTAACTGCTCCAATATTCCCCCTAGAAAGATTATCCTGTAAAAATTATAGCAAAAAACTTAATTATTTCCACAACACTTTAAATTGCCAATGTTGATGGTCATTAGAGTACAAAAAGAAGCTGAGAATACCTGATAGATAAAGTTTCAGCAATTTCAGCAGTTTCAGCAGCAACTAAACTAAACTAAAGAAACTAAGGATACCTGATCCTTTACATACAATATCCATTACATATACAAAATTTCTATCTCTTTAAACAACTCATTATATTGATCAACGCCCAAAGTTCTTAAAACTTCGGGATCATCATTAAATGTCTCACAAGGGGTTTCAGATGTACTCGGGCCAATAATATCAGCTAATACATCTAACATTTCATCACCAACATCTTCATCATCAATGACTTCCACATGTTCTGGTTGTTGAGGCTGAAAAGACTCTCCATGATAATACCATGTTCGATATGATTGTTGGAAACCCTTATCAATCAAGTGATTATGAACGACCCTCAATTTATACCAATAAAGATTAAGACACTTTCGACATGGGCATCTCACTTTACCGTCTTCATTAACATACCTCTCTGCCCTTGAAATAAACATCTTAACACCATCAAGATATTCCTTTGACAAACGATTACTTATAGAAGTCCAGCTCTTATCAATTGTCATCTTGATAGATCCTGTAATTTGTACACATGTAAGAAGTGTCGTAAAACCAATTAATGTAAGGGGAAGAATCCATTAATTGACCAACAAGTTACATGCATAATGAAATGTGTGTAGAAGAGGTACATGCATATACACAAACTCAACAGTCGATGCAGCATCACCTAAACTGGTTAATATGCTAGAGAAGGATAAGGAATAGATATCTCAAAAACTGCTAACATATGAGAATAAAATAAGTCCATCTTTGGTACAGTGAAACACTCCAGATTCTTATAAATAGGCAGAAGAATTCTTGCATATGTAACTGAACGAAACCAAACAGATTAGACATGGTACCTAGAGAGGTGCCTACTAAGATAGCTGTGGGAGTAGCTAGACCCAGCGCACAGGGGCAGGAAACAACCTGAAGAAGTGACAACCATCATATTTTAACAGATTGTATCAAAGTAAACATCATATTTTATTGTGGTATGGTACACATGTAATGGCATTTTCTGCCAAGTTCTTTAGTGATGACGACAAACCAGCATAAAAATTGTGTTACTTAGACACTCTGCAAAAAAATACAATCATTCATAAGTGAAATAGGTGTGCAATATGCAGACTGATAGGCTAGTATGAGCATTAATGATTCATGATGCATAGCAAGTCATAAACAATACGTAATTTTCATCACTTCTTTGTGAATTGTGATGCCTTTTGGCTGGCTCGAATCATGTTATGGAAGAAACAAAATCAGGATCTTTTTATTCCCCCGAAATAAATCGATACATTTTCTTGCTACTTGATCAACTGGAGTTGTTAAGTTTCCATCTCTTCTACATTGTTTTATGCAAACTGCTCTAATAGCTGCCTAAGTGTATTTGCAGTATATCAAGTATTTAGACATGTCTCATATGACTTCTCATAGGTTCAGGACTCTGAGCTATAATATAAGGACCAATAGTACTCCAGTTCAACCAAATAATCAATGAATTGGCCCTTTGACTGATCAGTTTTTAGACTGCCTTGATGAAAGAACCAATGTTATTTTATTGAGTGGCTAACTGATAAATACATCAGTTATAGGTTGTTTCGCATAAAAAATAGATTACTATGAATGATGCTCTCTTATTCAGTTGTTCACAGTAATCTTTGCATTTTTGAGAGAATGGAGGGAGACCCACCACACATTAATCTTTGCAAACTACTGCAATAGGGACCTTTGCAAAAGTCTCAGTTCATCAAGGAATACATCGATCATCTATCTCCTCTTTAACTCAATGAAAAGATAACAGAAGCACTGAAAAATTATGCCATATAGCCTACCAAAAAAATACAAAAAAAAAAAGCCCTTATGAACATCAAACAAAATGTAAAAGATAAAACATCCCAGTGAAACATGGAAAAATCAATCAAATATGGGTCAAAACTAAAGTTGGATTTGGCCAAAACTAAAAGTTTTCAATAGCTCGTATGATTTCCCCGTAATTATTTAAATTTTGCTGGCCTGAATGATTGACCCAGAAATTGAACAGGCAAACTGGTGGCCCAGCCTCTTAGACAGGACAATCTCCAGTCCCAGTAGGACAACTATGCTCGTACCCCACCCCAATTTAAAACTACTTAGACTTGCATTCAGTGTGCCATAATTTGGACCAATTAATGCTGCACAATAAGAGCCAGTATGGCACATAGAAACAAAATGTTTAACATAGGTATGTACTCTCTCTATAAATGCAGACATGAAGACATGCATCTTGGCATGAGCAACCACGCTCAAACACACATGCATGCACACCCACATGTATAACTTTATGTACACACATGCATGGCCTTGTTTGACTTGCCTTCCTACCTCATCACCCAGTATGGAACAGAAGAGACATTTATCTATTTCAGAACTCTCAATTTGTAACCATTGACATATTCATGCAACAGCACTCAACTTGCATAAAGAAAATTGGATGGCATTAAGCATCTAAATTTTCTCAAGCAGGGACAGTCATGTTTCCATTATAAACAGATTTCAAAGTCATTGTGCACATCATTTACAAACCAATGGACTTGGGCAACACGTGATCATGTAACACCCTTGTATTCAATATGATACAAAGGATCTGGGAAAAGATCATAAATTGATATCATGACATGTCTCAAAGTTAAAACATTATGAAAACAGTATTGCTGTGAATTCCAGCCCATTTCTGCCTACAAGCCTAGGATTAACTGCTCCACATAGGATTTGATATCAAAAATACAACAGACAACTATGATCATGCATGATAGAGCTGCAACAGTTTGAGGATTATACAAACATACAGCTAAGAGCTCTTAATACCGACAGCAAACAAATGATTGAACCTATCAGGTTTTAAGAGCATTTATGCAGCAAAATTATGACTTAATCAGGACTAAAGCACCTCGTAATTACAGCCAAATGACAAAAAAGAACAAAAGAAACATCTTGTCTAACTCATGAATTGGGATATGGTGCTAACTTCATAAGATCTAGATATATTGGTGACAACAAACTCAGATTAGTCAATGCCCTTGTTTTAGAAATAACATTACCTTAAGAAGCTCAGGATATTATATTTTTCTAGCCCCTTCCCCTCAACGAAACACAAGCAGTTCAATCAAAACGACATCCGAAAATAAAACCCCCACATCCTTGAAAGCGGTAAATCGAACACCTGATTCCCTACTGCACTTTGAATAAATCCAAGCTCAATCATCCAAAATGCAAAGAAAAAAATATATACTTTCATAAACCAAACTCATCACCCAAATCACAAAATCCCACCAAAGCCCCACATCACCAACATTAAACAATCGTCCAAAACAATTCAAACGAAAATACAAACAGAGATCACACATACCATCGTCTGCAGCAACCCAGATCAAAGAAACCGAAACAGAAGGGACTATATCCAAAAATAGAGCTACCGATAGCAAGTAAACAGAAAGCACAGAAAGAGAGAGAGAGAGAGAGAGAGAGAGAGAGGAGAATAGTGGGTGCAACGGCAAACCAGAACAGAAAAACGAACCGAAACAAAGAATCCGGCAAGTACACCCGACCGAAGCCCTAGATTGATCGCTCGGAGACAGAGGTGAGCGATCCGGGTACGAAAATTGATGGATTTGGAGAGCAAGACAACGGGACTTACTCGGATGGGCGGAGATCTCTCCGGAATGGGCGATCGAATCGGAGCCCCTTCTCGCTACGCTAAGGGTTTCGTCCCTTCGCCGGGCTAGGGCTAGGGTTCCGAGGGGGTGACGAGAATGGCCGAGAGCGAGCAACCCGGCCGGCGACGATGATGCAACCCGACCGGCGATGATGCGAGGCAGAGGATTTAGGGTAAATCGTAGGGTGGAGGCCAGGAGCAGAGAAGCGGAAGCGGAATGGATCGATCGGGGTTGTGATTTTAATTTACAACCCTTCCTTTCCCTACGATTATTAACAAATCGTAGGGAAACAATTTCATATTTTTATTAAAAAATAATTCCCAAAACCATTCGGAAATTATTTTTTCCTACGATTTTTATAAAAATCGTAGGGAAAGGATTCTTGAGAAAATAAATTTTGGCGGAAGTTTTGCCTCCAAAAAAAAAATTAAAATAAAATAAAATTTAATTTCCTAAACTAGTCTTTCCCTACGATTTTTAAAAATCGTAGGGAAATAAATTATTTTTCAAAAAATTTATGGTAAAACTTTTTGAATTTTAAATAAATATCAAAACCTTTACCTACGATTTTTAAAAATATCGTAGGTAAATGAACTTTTCCCTACAATTTCAGTAAAAATCGTAGGTAAAAATCAATCCCTACGAGTTTCAAAAAAACGTAGGGAAATATTGGATTTCCCTACGATTTATTAAAACTCGTAGGGAAAGGTTGGATTTCCCTACAAATTTTTTAAAAATCGTAGGGAAAGGATCCGTATTAAAATATTTTTTTTTATTGTTATTCATATTTAAAACTCAATAATATTTGGCTCTAAATGTAATTTTCATGCCCATTAAGCATTATATTAATGATGCAGGAGTGATTACTATGATCGCAACCGTCGGATCGTCTCCGATCGGATGAATCGCAAACGTCGGATCGATCATTGCCGCAGGATCATGTCTTGGATCGATCGCAACCGTCGGATCGTCTTCGATCGGATTGATCGCAACGGTCGGATCGATAATCGCCAATCGGGATCATGGCTTGAATCAATCGCAACCATCAGATCATCTCCGATCGGATGGATCGCAATCGTCGGATCTATCATCGCCGATCAAGATCATGGCTTGGATCGATTGCAACTGTCAGATCGTCTCTGATCGGATGGATCGCAATCATCGGATCGATCATCGTCAATTGAGATCATGGCATGGATCGATCGCAACCATCGGATCATCTTTGATCGAATGGATCGCAATCGTCAGATCTATCATCGCCAATCAAGATCATGGCTTGGAGCGATTGCAACTGTCAGATCGTCTCTGATCGGATGGATCGCAATCATCGGATCGATCATCGCCAATCGAGATCATGGCATGGATCGATCGCAACCATCGGATCGTCTTCGATCGGATGGATCGCAATCGTCGGATCTATCATCGCCAATCAAGATCATGGCTTGGAGCGATTGCAACTGTCAGATCGTCTCTGATCGGATGGATCGCAATCGTCGGATCGATCATCGCCGATCAAGATTATGGCTTGGATCGATCGCAACTATCGGATCGTCTTCAATCGGATGGATCGCAATCGTCGGATCTATCATCGACAATCAAGATCATGGATTAGTCTTTGTACAATAGACTCTGGTGCACAAAGCGCGCAACAGGTTCGGGTAATGGGCTCCGACCACCTTATCTGCAGCATTGAATTGAATTTAATTAAATTCAATCAACCGTCCTAGAGATCGATAGCAGCAATTCATGAATGATATCCCTTCGTTCGCTGCATTGACTGCATTTGATTTCTAACAACATTTTTTTTCTTTATTTTAAAAAATAGATTTTATTTTCTATTTTTTATCTTTACAAATTACTTTTGGTAATTAAATAGAAATAAAAATTACTTTTTTATTTCTTATATTTATTATAAAAAATATCTTTTAAAAGGATAACTAAAAAAAGATATATACATAATAATATTTTTATTTAATATTATATTGCATAATAATATTTATTATAATATATAATATATTCTATATTATTATAATAACTTTATAACATGTTCTATATACATTATGTATTACAATATAAGATTAATAATTTTATTAACAATATGATAATACATAATAAATTATAGTATACAACAATATTATAATAAGTAATTATTTTGTTATATAAAAAATATTATATAATATATTTTATTTTTATGTATTATATATAAATACATATTTACTATATATAATATATGTAAATAATAATATAAATATAGTAAATATAAAATTTGATTTTAGAAAAGGTATATAGCCTTTCCCTACTATTTTCGTGAAAATCATAGGGAAAGGGTTGGATTTCTGAAAAAAAGGGTTTTTCCTACGATTTTTATTAAATTCGTAGGGAAAGGTTGGCTGTCTTTACCTACGATTTTTATGAAAATCGTAGGTAAAAGTATGCATTCTTTCCATGAAAGGCTCTAGAGTCTTTCCCTACGATTTTTATGAAAATCGTAGGTAAAAGTATGCATTGCTCTAGAGTCTTTCCCTACGATTTTTATGAAAATCGTAGGTAAAAGTATGCATTCTTTCCATGAGAGGCTCTAGAGCCTTTCCCTACGATATGATAATCGTAGGGAAAGACTATTGACCTTTCCCTATGATTTTTTTGAAAATCGTAGGAAAAGACTTTTTAGAAAAATAAAAGCCTTTCCCTACGATTTTCAAAAAATCGTAGGGAAAGATCTAGATCTTTCCCTACGATTTTTTAAAAATCGTAGGTAAAGATTTTTTCCAGATAAATTTTGGAGGGAGATTTTGCCTCCAAAAGTTTATATAGCCTTTCCCTACGATTTCCAAAATATCGTAGGGAAAGGCTCGGGATCTTTCCCTACGATTTTTTAAAAATCGTAGGGAAAGATTTTTTCAGAAAAATTTTGGAGGGAAATTTTGCCTCCAAAAATTTATATAGCCTTTCCCTACGATTTTCAAAAATCGTAGGGAAAGATCTGGATCTTTCCCTACGATTTTTTAAAAATCGTAGGGAAAGGTTTTAACCTTTTGACTATAGAATCTTTGCCTACGATGTTTAAAAAGTCGTAGGGAAAGATATCTTTTGCCTACGATTTTAAAATCGTAGGTGCGAAAATCGTAGGCAAAAGTCATTTTTCTTGTAGTGTATCAAATTTGCATCTTATATATATATATATAGCCATTTTTTCATAAATCTACTTCCCAAGAACATATTTTCTAAGCATACACTTCTTAAGAATATATTTCTTAGGCACTATTTTCCTGTTCCCAGTCGGGGTCTAAATTTTCCTCCCTTTTATGTGGATCAGATGCCATGACTTTGTCACGTAATAACTTTCAGCAGTTATGAGAGTAGTAACTACTACAACGCCTATTGTGTAAAGATTTATATGGCAGTGTCTAAATGTTAGTGGCAAGCTAAAAATTTCTTTGGAATGGGATTCATGGTATAAGTCGATGAAATGGCTTCAACTGGTCAGAAAGAAACCGTAGCATAACCGGTGCAGGATAAGAGAATTGGAAGGATGTGAACAGTTAGCAAGTTCATGTGAATCAGCTCTCTATACCCGTTCTTGCTTTGTATTTGATGAAACTGCATTATAAATTGGCTTAATTAATTAGTATTGACCAGTGAGTTGGATTTAACAAAGTGTGCAACCATGGACTCAACAACAATGTTGTTTTAGTTAAAAAAATAAATGTTTTGGATTAATGTTTCAGTTCAGTTGAACATTTGGATAGGCACTGTGCGGTCCTTTAGAGCTCACCAGATTTCTAAAACCTTTTATGTTTTAATTCATTTTAACTAGATTAGTACATCATACAGGCCTCCCTATCAAAATTTAAGAAAATCGAACAAAGCTATTTTGCATCATGCTTGTGTGCATGCCTCTCTTCATCATGTAAGCTCCCTTTATAATTAGTTTTAAGATTTTCTTGATGAAAATTAAATTTGAATCTTTTGATGAAGACCATCACCATGAAGCCCAACAATTATTCATGTTCAATCATCAAGAAATAATAAACATAAACGGAAGCGTACCTAAATTCATATTACTTGATTGCTCTTCAGAGTCCTGCGATTGGCCTTCCAGATCAATACGTACTCCTAGAGAGCCCTTTAGAATTTTCTCTAGACTTTTCTTTCTGATGATAGGATTTAGAGAAGAAGGTTGTACATGCAATCCAGGGACCATAACCGCTATATATAGATAATTTCATCATTATTTTTTGGTATTTCTATTTTAGTCCATCATAAAAATAGAAATAACCCCTAAGTCTCTACACATTAAAGGGCCACACCTTATCATATACATTAAAACCCAAATCACTAAAACCTTAGCTAATCACTTTTAATTGGGCTTAACCTTATTTGACAGTCCGCAACATATAATTATTTCAGCCCAATGTTGGATTAAACCAGCTAGAAAAAAAATTGTTTTGCTTAGCTGGTGGTTGTACTCTTGGAACTTCTAGTATTTATGGATTTGAAAAGATTTGGCCTAGGCAACTTAATATTCCCTTTGCATTACCTCTCCTCAATATTTTATTCTCAATTCAAAGCTTTTCTGAAGTTAAAACTCTTAAGTAGTACTCAAGATCAGATTGTTGTTTTCAGAAAGGGGGCCAGGGGGTGTTGATTTCACCAATTTTGCTTATTTATCATGCTGAAATTAACTGATGCAATTGTCCTTGTCTTAACTACATCTTCATTTGAACATATAATTATCTTTTCAGGTGTTAACTATGCTATCAATGAACATATCCAGTTGTATTAAAAAATTAACTCTAAGAATAACCTTTTGAGGTTCTTAAAACCATCATGCAGCAATAGAAGTTTCTTATTATATATATAACAGTAGTTGATCTAATCGGAAAGGGAGAGGAAATTCTTCTAACATGCTCTAGCGGAATCTCTTTTAAAAAATAAAAAAAAAAAAAGATAAAAGAAATAATTTAATAAAGAAAGAAAAACAAGGTCGATCTTTTCTTTCATTAATGAATCATAAAACTGAGATACAAAGCTTTCATTGATATTAGTAAAGTTCATATCCTTGTACAATTTTGATTAAATTTCACTTCTGGTTAAAAAGAAGCTTAGAGCTATCCTAAATAGGCATACTTAATGAAAATTATCATGAACAGCTGAATCTTATGGTAGCATATCTCAACTTCTGTATGGATGTTGCCTTTCAGTCATTTTACCTAATTCGATCTTCTTCTTCTTCTTTGAGAGGGAGAAAAGCTTTGATCAAGATCTTTTATAGAATGACAGAATCTTGCTCATCCCTATCCTCTATTAATTGGGTGCTCAACTAGCAAGTTAAGACCTCCGAATATTCGGCATGCGATCCAGCTTCTTGATGTTATAGATCTTAATTGCTTCTAAAATCTTCTTCAATCTCTTTATTATAATATTCAGAATGATCCACATCAATGTTACTTGATATGGCTGATCCAACGCCGTTAGAGAACCGTGAAGGAAGCTGATAGAGCCCCGCTTCGACCTCCAAGGCCCACCTTGACCTCCTGGTCCATCAACATCCTACCCCGAGACCCCTTTCAGGCTCAGACATATGAACAGTGTTCGGGGTCGGCCATGTATGAACAGTGCCTGGGGTCGGCCATGTATGAACAGTGCCTGGGGTCGGCCATGTATGAACAGTGTTCGGGGTCGGCCATGTATGAACAGTGCCTGGGGTCGGCCATGTATGAACAGTGCCCGGGGTCGGCCATGTATGAACAGTGCCTGGGGTCGGCCATATATGAACAGTGCCTGGGGTCGGCCATGTATGAACAGTGCCCGGGGTCGGCCATGTATGAACAGTGCCTGGGTCGGCCATGTATGAACAGTGCCTGGGGTCGGCCATGTATGAACAGTGTCGGCCATGTATGAACAGTGCCGGGGTCGGCCATGTATGAACATGTGAACAGTGCCGGGGTCGGCCATGTATGAACAGTGCCCGGGGTCGGTCGGCCATGTATGAACAGTGCGGCCATGTATGAACAGTGTTCGGGGTCGGCCATGTATGAACAGTGCCCGGGGTCGGCCATGTATGAACAGTGCATGTATGAACAGTGCCCGGCCAATGTATGAACAGTCGGCCATGTATGAACAGTGTCGGCCATGTATGAACAGTGCCTGGGGTCGGCCATGTATGAACAGTGCCGGGGTCGGCCATGTATGAACAGTGCCCGGGTCGGCCATGTATGAACAGTGCGGCCATGTATGAACAGTGCCCGGGGTCGGCCATGTATGAACAGTGCCCGGGGTCGGCCATGTATGAACAGTGCCCGGGGTCGGCCATGTATGAACAGCCTGGGGTCGGCCATGTATGAACAGTGCCGGGGTCGGCCATGTATGAACAGTGCCCGGGGTCGGCCATATATGAACAGTGCCTGGGGTCGGCCATGTATGAACAGTGCCCGGGGTCGGCCATGTATGAACAGTGTTCGGGGTCGGCCATGTATGAACAGTGCCTGGGGTCGGCCATGTATGAACAGTGCCCGGGGTCGGCCATGTATGAACAGTGCCCGGGGTCGGCCATGTATGAACAGTGCCTGGGGTCGGCAGTGATGTATGAACAGTGCCTGGGGTCGGCCATATATGAACAGTGCCTGGGGTCGGCCATGTATGAACAGTGCCGGGGTCGGCCATGTATGAACAGTGCCTGGGGTCGGCCATGTATGAACAGTGCCTGGGGTCGGCCATATATGAACAGTGCCTGGGGTCGGCCATGTATGAACAGTGCATGTATGAACAGTGCCTGGGGTCGGCCATGTATGAACAGTGCCTGGGGTCGGCCATGTATGAACAGTGCCCGGGGTCGGCCATGTATGAACAGTGCCCGGGGTCGGCCATGTATGAACAGTGTTCGGGGTCGGCCATGTATGAACAATGCCTGGGGTCGGCCATGTATGAACAGTGTTCGGGGTCGGCCATGTATGGGGGTCGGCCATGTATGAACAGTCGGCCATGTATGAACAGTGTTCGGGGTCGGCCATGTATGAACAGTGCCTGGGGTCGGCCATGTATGAACAGTGCCTGGGGTCGGCCATGTATGATGTATGAACAGTGCCTGGGGTCGGCCATGTATGAACAGTGCCCGGGGTCGGCCATGTATGAACAGTGCCCGGGGTCGGCCATGTATGAACAGTGCCCGGCCATGTATGAACAGTGCGGGGTCGGCCATGTATGAACAATGCCCGGGGTCGGCCATGTATGAACAGTGTTCGGGGTCGGCCATGTATGAACAGTGCCCGGGGTCGGCCATGTATGAACAGTGCCCGGGGTCGGCCATGTATGAACAGTGCCATTATTGAACAGTAACAGTGCCATGTGAACAGTGCCATGCAAGTGAACAGTGCCATGTGAACAGTGCCATGCAAAATGCAAAAAATGACATAGGGGACACGTCTGGCAAGCGCCGTAGCGGTTAGCCATGCCCTAAATAAATGACATAGGGGACACGTCTGGCAAGCGCCGTAGCGGTTAGCCATACCCTGCAGCACCCCATGCTTCACGAACAGCAATTAATGCTCTGACTAGTGACAGCACCCCATGCTTCACGGACATCAGTTCCAACACTTCACCCATCAAAGTCATCATTATGGAGCCTCAACCACTCAAGCCAGGCAAACTCTTAAGCGTCTATAAAATGGGTAAAAGGGACCCCTGACCAGGTAACACACTCATAACACTCCAAAAACGCCCACACAGAGGGAGCTCCTCTCAGGGCCTCTCTCTCTCTTTTCTCTTTCGAGCTTCCTCAAGCTCACGGCTGATGCCCAGACCACTGACTTGAGCGTCGGAGGGTCCCGCTGGGGCCCCCTCCGGCCCCCGGGACTTGCTTGCAGGCGCGAGGAGCTCGCTGGAGGAGACGACCGCACGCTCGAGGCCGGTGATTTGGCGTCATCAGAAGTGATTTTCAGATACATATATATGGATTCAAAAATTAAAAAACATGCTGTATTTAAGTTACATGCAAGCGTGAGCAAGCTCAATCATATACATGGATGTGTGAGAGGGAGAGAATATCCGAGGGTAACAACGTTTTACATACATTTACCTTTTATGAGACAGCCTAGCGCATTCTAGTTTAACTTTAATATAATTTTTTTCCCCTTGTTCTGTTGCTCGCCCTACGGTTGTTTTTTCTGCAGCAGGATTGATTTGCCGAGAGCGGGCGGTGCTGTCCCAAGTTCTCACCATGGTATCACAAAAGCATCAAATTAAAAATAAACCGTCTAGTGCTCGGGCTTCTGTAGGAGCTCTTGTGCCTGTATCCCGGGGAGGAGGTTGCAATCATAAGAGCATGGCTAGTTCTGGCAAACTACAATCTCATCAGAGGAGATCCTCTACCTCTACTCAATTAAATCCATCAATCTATAAAGAAGAGCATCGAAAGCAATACGTGCAAACATATTCCAGTGAAAAGAAATCGACACCAAAGATCAGCTCTTCTAAGCAGACGGTAGAAAGGGTCAGTTGCAGCAGTCGTGGAAGCCAGAAAACAACAACAAAGATCAGCTATTCCAAGCAGAGAGAAGAAAGGGTGACGGCTAACGCCACACGCACACAGACACTTGTTAAGGAAGAGGAAATGATCAGACGCGAATATGGTTCGGTTGCGATCGATATGCGCACTCGTTCCGAGATGCAGCTTGAAACGACGAAGAAGAATTATGCTAGCTCAAAGGGGTCCACTGTCACTCAAGATGAGAAGTTTCGTATTGGAGTAGAGTTCGAGGTCAAAATGAAACATTGAGGCGGGTCCCCTCTGCATGGAATGCAGTAGAGCTCGGTGCAGTGGTGGACTTCGTCGTCGTTGGCCTGGTCAGAGAGCTCTGTTATATATATATATTCGTGCGTTTTGTTTGCATGGCAAATATGAAATAAATATTGCTTTCAGTCATATATATTGTGATAATCGTAATGCGTGTATGAGTCAAATGTGTTACTTGGTGTGACGTTCAATAACCGTGTGTTATCTACAATGTTGTGAAGTCTGCTGTAAAACTATGTCGTTTGTGCAGTTGTTTGTGAAATTGTTTTCTTTATATCCTCCCTCTTGACTGGGGGCTCGATAAGGCCACATCACAAAATTGCTTGAAAAAAGAAAGAGAATAATCCTTTGAAACACAAGATTTTTTATAGGTAGTTATAAGAAACTAATTCCATATAGGCCTTGCCTTGGCAAAGAAGGATTCATCTACTAGTTGTTGGTTCCTCACTATGTGAAGCTTCAGAGGAAATAATCAACCATCTATTTCTTAGTTGCATCTCCGTACGCAGAAAGCTTACAACTTTCTACTAAGAAATGTATGACTTTAGAAGGTAGTCACTTAACTTTCAAGATTTATGGTTGGCGGGAAAAAAAAAATCAAACAAAGTCCTAGAAAGTCATGCAACCAATTATTTTATGCAATATAAGGGAGAAATTTTAGAATTTATTTTTGGAAAAAAAAAAAAAATCTTCCAACTATACGGTTCTTCGCAACGCACTCCATCTATTTGAAGCGTGGAGCCACCTCAAACTCATTTAAGGCATTGGCCCGTGACTACCATCTAGTTGGCCTATAAGCCTCTTTAATATCTCTTACCTCTTTTGCATTCCCTTTCTTTCTCTCTCTATAATTTTAGTCTTTTTTAACACCTCTTTTCCTTTACTTGTTCCTTGTAAATAACGGCTCTTCGAATTCTTAATAAAATAATTAGGATTCTTCTTCATTTTTCCATTAAAAAAAAAGAATTTTCAAACTTTGGCAGAATCTGAAAACTATAGATGGCTTAAATGGTGCTAGATGCTCTCTCTCCGAAAAGTTCAGATACAATCGCTAATGCAAACTTCTTTCAGAATTTCCACTAGACCCTAACTATAATTACATGCAGACCGTGACTTTAAACTTCAAGCCCACATGCATTTATATTTTAATCAGTCTAAATTTGTTCCATGGATATCCTGGCACTAATGTCTCCAAACTGGCACTCCCTCTTAAGCATCTAGGAGACAAAAAAAAGACGATCTTCCGGCTCTTCATGAGAAATTCCATCCAAGGTCAGTTGGAGATGTTAGAAAGAGATTCAATTTCACTTATTTCTAAGAAAGGTGGTGTCACGCCCCAAACCGTGGATTTAGGGGTAGCAACCCGCCGCATGTCAAATATGCAAGGCATTCAAATATAATCATAACATAAGGATATAGTAATTGCAATACCATTCAAAGTCAAAACATTTTTAATACAAGCTCAATCAGATATGATTTAAAATCCTAAGCTAAAACACACAAGATCAATATCTGAAGTCACATCAAAATTTGGGCTTTGATAGGAGTCTCATTCTATCTCTTTTCCTCGTCCATTTCAGTTCCGCGGCTTTGAAAAATGTTATAAGATTTAAATAAGATCAAACTCAGTAAGTAGGCCTACAATAGAATATTATAATCATTTTAACATTTATAGCAAATCAAGTTTTTACATATTAAAACATTTATAGTCAAGCTTTCATATCTTTAAATACATATTAAAACATACTCAATCTCAGCACATTTATAAATAATTTTGAAAGCATAGTCATGTAATAATTTTGAAATATGCAATGCAATCAAACCCACTGTATCTATATAATTATCAATTTTTATCTATGTTCCATGGCCCTATACCATATCCGTAAACATCCCACCGGTGTATCACTCTTAAATATCCCCTAAGAGGAAGGGTCCTGGTACCAGCGTCATACCATATATCATAACCTATCACAGCATACCCTAAAGATGTGTGTCCCCCATATATTTCTCCTATGGAGGTGGGTCCCATGTCTCTTGGCATATCACATCATTTCATGTTATAGAGAACCGCGGTTATACATGGTAGCATATTCTCAAGTATCATATTTATGTCTTGCATGCAACATATCATGCATCATCACAAGCATAAGCTTCTCACATATATACAGTGGTTTGAATATTAGCAATTGCATATAATTATATCAAATAGTACCAAATGGTTTTCCAAAGTCAAAGTAATCATATCCCTCGTTAGTCACATATATAAAAGTCATTACTTTAAAAATATCAGCAGTTGCAAATCACAGACTATATAATGAATTGCATACTCATGGTACTATTCAACAATTTCAAAATAGTCAAATGAAATACAACAATTCCATTATTTCTCATTTCATAAATTAATACAGCTATAATTCCAAAATTTACAGATTACATAATTTATGAAATCATAATAATTGGCTTACTTATCTCAGCACGCTAATCATAAAATGTAAACCAGTTATTTGAACTTTTGGGTACCTACAACATTATTTTACACAATTAAATCTCTAAAATTGGAATGACAAAGTGTCCCCTAAATTCTACCCAATCCAATCTTGGGACTAATATTAGGCTTAAATATCTCCAAGAATAACAATCCAAATGGAAAAATAAAAATTCTCCTACTAGGATCAAAACTGATCCAGCCCATATACTCTTTTCTCTATCCTTGGCCCATTACAGGGCCCAAAAATTTAGTCCAAATGGTTCACAGGTTGGCCCAACTCAGCCCAAAACAAGATCTCCCTGTTTCTACTTTTCTCCCACTCCCCTGGTTCACCTGAACTAGGGGTGCCCATGCCGGCGGCCAGGGTCGCCGTCGGCCTCTCCCCAGACTGCTTGGCCGCCACTGACTGGCCTAGAGCTGGTCGCCATCGCAGCCTTCCTCTCTCTCTCTTTCTTTCTCTCTCTTTCATCCCGTGGTACCCTCACTGTGCTGATGGCACAGCTGGTCACCATCGGCCGACCGGATCCTCACCGGATGCTTGCCCAATGCCGATGGAGGCCGCCGCTTGTCTCCTAGGCATGGCGAGGCGGTAGACATGCCATCTGGTCTGGACCAATGCGGGAGCCGAACTAGCTCCCTCTCTGGAGAAGGGCCGCTATGGCCCTCTCCTCCCTCTTTCCCTTGCCTGGTCCCCCATCGGACGTTGCTCCCGGTGTCGATGGGGTCACCAGCCTCAGCTCAGGCTCGGCAAGGTAGCGGGTACGCCATCGGGCCTGAACCCAGATCGTCATTGAAGGAGGACCGCCATGGCCCTCTTCTCATCCCTGACTCTCTCTTTGGCATGGGTAGAAGGGCTTACCGGTTGAAGATGCAGGTGAGGATGAATGGTAGAGTCTGCCAGCGTCCTCCTTTAAAGCCGACGAAGAAGGTTTGCGATGCCTCTATCAAAGAGATCAGGAATCCAATCACCACGCTGAGAACTTAAACATCCGTAGGAACCCAATCAACCATGATCTAGGTGTTCTCACAGATAATTACCGGGGGTTACATGTGGTTTGCTTTTGACTAAAAAAATTAAACATATTTCTCTCTTAAATATCCTTGCAAAGTTATCATGAAAAGCTGAATGCTTGTATTTCATCCCCTACTTGCCGACGAAGGAAATTTGGCTCTTTTTCATCGATTTCAATCATGAGGTAGTGAGACACTTGCCCCACATTTTATTCAAAATAATTATGTGCGAAGGATACAAAGAAAGTAGGCAAAGAGCAAGACGAGAGGATGGAATTGAAACATTTGTTGACCTTTTTATCAATTAAAAAGAAAAAAATTGAATTAAAAAATTTAATACTCGAGCTTGCATGACAATGTTTGTGATCAGCCAGAAACAATCTGATTAATTTGATTTTTGAATCATTTCTTACATAACTGGGGATAACGTCTATCAAGCCTTTAAAATCATAAGAGCTAAGCCAATGGGGATTATCTGAATTGGGTCCATAAATAGACTCAAGGATTCTGAGTTTCCAAGCCTAAATTATATCCATGTCTCAAAAGTCCTATTGAAAAAAAAACTCTCTTCCCTCATATTTTTTCTTCAATATTATTTTATTATTACTATCTTTTTGACATATGAAGGAATCATTGAGTTGCACCTCCACATCATCATATTCATGATATAAGGATCGGATCAAACAAATCATTGTACTTTTGAGGTAAATCACCTATAGTAAGGAGCAAAAATTAGTCTTTAGGGCAATGTCTAATATGCACCTGTTCATATATGGTTCTCAACTTTTTTGATTTAAATTTTTAGCATTTTTTAGATAGTTAGAAAAAAACTATTACTTTCAACACATTCTAGGCCGGGACTTATGGTGCCAAGCAATTTCTTATTGTCCTGTACCTCTATACTTGTCAATTGATTTTTCTGGATATACACTAACAGAAATTAACCTTTCAGCGAGAATAAAATTTCTTGGTGAAAATCAAAAATCCATTGGTGAAGAGTTTCACCGAGGAATTTTCAAGAAAAATTCGTTCCTTGGAATATATGATATTGGTAAAAGTCTCCCTCATAAATCTTTTGGTAATTACTGAGGAATCTAAAACTTTTAGTAAGGGATTCATTAACCAAAGAATGAGCATCTTACCATTGCACCAATCTGATTACTTAGGGTATTTTTCCAACAAGAAGATCCCACTATTCAACCACATAATAAAGGTGTGAAAGTAGTGGTTTAAATATATGACCAAAGGATTCAAAGGCTAGTCCCTTACTGCTGCGCCATCTGATCGTTGGCAACAAAGGGTGTAAGCCTAGGGTTTTGATATATAAGATTTGAATGAGTTAGAGAGAGAGAGGAAGGAATGACATAATTTTTTTGGTTTAATTAATGATATTAAAAATTAGTACATTATATTAATTTTGCTTATGACTTTTATTTTTATACTAGTGAGAGAATCTGTAAATGACATATGCTTGATATAAGATTTTAAAATCATTAAGTGATTTCTAAGAAAAAATCCCTCTATGATATCATTTTTTTATTTTTAAAAATTCTTACCAGGGATTTATCCCTTAGTAAATCTCTAAGGTACCAAACATTTCTTATTAAATCCCTTTCTAAAAATTATTTAAATAACCAGTCACTGATCCCTTGCAGATTACCTAGGGATTTTTAAGGAATTTATTAAGAAAAAAATATCCCTAGTAAATCCCTTAGGTAGTATTTGATAGAAAAAAATATTATCCATGGATAAGTGTACGGGATAGAGTTTGTCCCCTGGCTATCCCTAGGGATATCCCTTGGCTATCCCATTGATCATATCAAATGCAAAATGGTAAATCCATAGGATAACTTTTTTTTACTATTTTTTGGAGGGATAACCAGCTATTCCTGCATTTTCTAGGGGATAAATTAAGGGGATATCCCATGGTTAACCATGGTTAATCATGGACTATCCCTTTGGTTAACTTTATTCCCAGATATCCCTTATAGTTATGGCTTTTGGGAATAAGAGGGGATATCCCCTCTTATCCCTTATTTCAAACACTACCTTAGAGATTTCTTACTAAAACTAGATTTTGAATGCAATTTAAAATCCCTTGAAAATCCTTTTCTAATCCCTTAGTGATTTTTTGAGGGACATATCCCTTGGTGAAAGGCTAATTTCTGGCAGTGATAGGTTCTCTTACATCTGCAAGCAATGGAGCCTCAAGGAGAACAACATTACTGGGGGAAGCTTTCTTTAGGAAGATTCCTGCACTTCTCTCATGCCAAATTTAATAATTTGTTCCCAAGTTTGCCTTGAAAGAAAAAAAAGTTTCAGGAAATCAAATCAAGTGCTGCAATTTTTTGCACCATGTCTTGCATTCACTCCTTTGAAGTTCGAATAATATTTAAGCAAAAAAAGCATTGCTCTCAGATTTTAAAGGAAAAGCTCATTAAAAGCTAATGGTATGGTCTCCTGCCTATTTTCATCCATGCCATCACCCTACCACCATCATAAAAATGCATGCATCCATGAAGCAAAAAATAACAGATCCTGATTCACATATTAGGAAAAAACTAATCAGGTTTTTAATTCACAGAACAACAAGCTTCCACAACCATTGACCCACAAGCTATCCAGGGTACTGATGACGGGATCCGGATGACGGAGGACCTATCCAAGGGGGTTGGCACGGAGTTGATGGAAGGGGTCAGAGAAGTGACCCTTCCTTCTTCTATGGAGCCATGACTAAGATCCTGATCTGAAATGCTCGAGGTGCAAGGAAACCTGCATTTTGGTCGATGTTTGGGAGATGGGTTAATCAGCACCATGGGGATATTTGCATTCTACTAGAAATCCGATTGTCGGGCAGAAGTTTAGAATGAACCAGATGTCGTCTTCACACCATGTGGAGCACCTATGCCATCAAGTCCAGAAGGCTTTCAGGTGGCATCCTGGTTTTGTAGAAACAAGGCCCGATGAGGGTTGATGTGTTTCATCGCTATGAGCAGCAAGTGGTTTTGGTGATCTCGAATCAGACTGGTGACCTATGGCTTCTGTCTATTGTATATGCGAGTACAGAGCATAGGGTGAGGCAGAAATTTATAGGAGGAAATCTTCAGGTTAGTTTTCCAAGACTTCCCATCTCTCGTTGTGGGTGATTTCAATTGTATTATTGGCCCTCATGAAAAGATGGGAGGCAGACAGTTTGTGGACAGCATCGATTCTAGAGAGTTTAGAGAGTTTATAGCCGAGACGGGCCTGATTGACCTTGGCTTCATGGGCTTTCGATTCATCTGGTATAATAATAGGGTTAGGGCTGCCCATGTTTGGGAGAGGATTGATCGGGCCCTTGGATCGGCGAATTGGATGCAGCAATTTTTTGGATTCCAGGTCCATCATCTTTCGAGGATTGCATCTGACCATTGTCTGCTCATCACTACCGATAGCGTGAGTCTACTGAGATCTCCTTTTTGCTCTGAGAAGCTATGGACCTTCTATCCTAGATCCTGGGATCTGATTAGAGAGATTTGGTGTATGCCTATTCATGGGGATGCGAGATATCGGATGTCCCAGCTCTGGAGCTGATGAAACACAGACTTCGTTGGTGGAATCAAATGGAGGTGGGCGATATTTTCATGTGGCTCGAAGAGGTTGAGGCTAATATTGCCGAGCTCCAAAGGAGGGAGGTTTAGGAGGGGGGTCTTCATGAAGCTGATCTTGGGAGCCTGCGCCTTTGCCTCTCCTCTCACTACTCTCTCCTCAAACAATAGAAGACTTTTTGGAGATAGAAATCTCGTGTTCAGTGGATTAAGGAAAGCGATCGAAACACCAAATTTTTTTACCAAGCCACTATGGTCAAGAGGTCAGCCAACTGGATTAGGCAGCTGAGAGAGGACGAGGGTATCATGCTGACTGACAGTGATGTGATTAGAGACTGGATACTCCAATATTTCAGATCCAAGTGGAATTCGACTCTTGGGGCTGGTTCTTTTATGCAGCTTCTCTGGCCTGCAATCAGAGTCACTGAACATAAAATGTGATGCCCCTCCCAATTAGTCCCACATTGGATAATTTAGGAAGGGTAGAATGGTTTATAACCAATTAAGTGAGATGGACAAGTACCTATTGGATCCCTTTTGGGATGTGGTGGCCCAAGTCGGTGTGGACCTTGTTTGTCTTGCTTTTTTGTAACGAAACGGGCTCGTGGGTGAACGGGCCCAGGGCTGGGTCGTTATAGAAAACTCACCCGCTTTGTGTCCTACCTGGAAGTAAGGGATGCTCTTTTATCTTTAGGGGAGGATAAAGCGCCTGGCCCAGATGGTTTCCCCCTCTTTTTCTTCAGGAGGTATTGGGCTATTGTTGGGGGCGAGGTAGTGGAGACGGTTCAGGCAGCGTTCCATTATGGCATCCCTGTTGACTGGAAGAAAACCTTAGTTACTCTTATTCCCAAAAGAGTTGGAGCCTCCTCTCCTTGTCATTTTAGATCAATAAGTCTTTGTACCACCATTTACAAAGTTTGTGCCAAAGTGTTGGTTGGACGACTGCAAAAGATGATACCCCGTCTTATCAGCCCTGAGCAAGGAGCTTTTGTCAGAGGTTGCAGGGTCACTAACAATATCCTCCTTGCTCAGGAATTTATGCATGATCTCAGGCATGCCCCATCTCGAAGGAGCCTTATGGCTATTAAGCTTGACATGGAGCACTTATGATCAAATGAGATGGCATTTCATTAGGCAGAACCTTCACGAGTTCGAATTTTCAGACAACTGGATAAGGTGGACCATGGACTGTGTGGAGGGGCCTTCCTTTGCTATCATGGTGAATGGTACCGCAATAGATTTCTTTCCTTCGACGATTGGTCTTTGTCAAGGGTGTCCTTTATCCCCCTACCTATTCATATTATACGTTGATGCTCTATCTCAAACTCTGAGTGAGATGGTTCAACTTTCTCGTCTGGAGCCATACCGGGTTGCCCTAGGAGCCTAGCCTCTATCCCATCTTCTTTTTGCAGATGATTTCCTTCTAATCGGATGGGGTTCTATTCAAAATGCTAGATCCTTTGCTTATGCTATGGAATCCTATTGTCGAGAGTCAGGCCAACTTGTAAATTTACATAAATCTTCTATCATTCTCAGTCCAAAAATGAAATCAAGAGTTAAGTTGAAAATCTTGACCACCTTAGGGATCCCAGAGCAGCAGGAGATTCTAACATATCTTGATGTCCCTATGACTGAAGGTTGCATGTGGATGTTGGAGGTTCAACCAATGGTACGATGAGTTCATGATCGTCCAGAGGGATATCAGGCTACCACACTCTCTATGATGGGCATAGTCACTCTTATCAGGTATGTACTCAACTCCATTCCTATCTACCTTCTAACTAATACTATGGTTTCCAGATCCTGCCTAAGGAAGTTGGAACATATATTCTGCAGTTTTCTATGGAGGCATAGATAGGACAACTATGGTGTCCATCTTCTAGACTGTGATACCATTTGTCACCCCATTAGATAGCGTGGTCTCAGGATCCAGTCCCTTGTGGCAAGGAGGAAGCACTAATTGTCAGGCATGCTGTGAGATATATTCTTTAGCCCAGCTGTTTGTCGAGCAGAATGATGAGGTCACNCAACACTGATTTCAGTGCTTCAGCAAAACATAATCAAGAAAAAGGATATAAGGGACAGAAAGTGGGGAAGGGTTAAAGAAAAGGCAACCTATGCATACTGGCTAATTACAGTAATTCTAACATGATGAAAGAAAGATAAAAAAGAAAAGAGGTGGGGAAAGAATGCTAACAAGCAAAGTTATTTAAATGGCATATATTTTTGCAAGTTAAGCTGTTGAGGATGCAAAAGGTATATATGTAGCATTTCCAAAGAAAGAGGCAGATGAACAGATATTTTCTTGGCATCTTTGGTGTTAACAATTCTATTGATATGGTATTTCACAAAGTCACAAAGAATAATTAAGCTTAAAATAACATTAGTAACACTATATGTTAAGGATCTAGGTTCCACTGGAACTGGATGGCATCATTGGTGCCATGCTGCTCCAATAAGAAATTAAGATTGGGATGGGTGTAGGACATCGATTCTCTTTCGAACTGGGATGTCGTGACCATCCTAGTCCACATCAACCACCTCGATCAAATTCTAGCTCTTGGGACAAATCAAAAGCTTTGAGAATGATTGAGACAGACTGGGATAGAATTTTTTTTCCTTTTTCTTTTTGTTGTTACTGGCTGTTTCATCCCATCCTAACCATGCCACCCCCATGCCAATACCATACCATCCTAAAAGCACATAGAAATAGAGCCCAGTACCAAGATTTAAACTCTTGCCTTATAAGCATGGAAATTGAATCCAAAATTTTAAAAAATAAATAAATCAAAGTAACCAATTTAGATTTGTTGATTACAATGATTTAGAATGCTTTGCATAAGTTCTGACTACAATGCACTTAATGGACCATTCTACCAAAAAGTTCTAATTTGTCCCGGGAATTTACAAGAAAAAGGGGGAGAAAAGCAGTTGCAAACATGCATGTTCAGTTCAAAGATCTCAAGTGAGTAATTTATCAAATAATATACATTGATACGCTGAAAACATTTACAGAACTGAACAAATTTCAATGAAGTTAAGCATCTTACTGATTCGTTGCCCCAAAGGAAATTAAACTTTAGAAATTGAAGCATATGAACAAGTTACAAATAAAGCCATATATAAAACTTATCCCTTAGAGTATGCCACTTGGATCCTATATCACCTTTGGTTCCTTTGCAAGGTTCAACTTTGGTTATGATTTACTAGGCTGTAACCAAAAACTTCAGCTTTGGCCAAAAGGAAAATTGGCTGGAACTAGCCAAAATCAAACACGCTAATTCAGATCATTTAACTCAGGAAATTAGCATGCCACTTTTACAGTATATATTTTCATCAAAGGTGAACCAAAGTGTTTTGGCTAACTTCAATCAAAACCCAAGTATCCAAAATTCGATGAAACCAAATTATTCATTTCATATCGTATTTTGCACATCAGTGGCACTTAGGGCAAAACAGCACTTTTGAGAGAAAACACGATGCATCCACATAAAATGTCTGAGACTACCTCAAAACAATCCAAGGCAAATTTTGAAGTCATATCTTAAGTTTGCAATTCTGAAAATTTTAGTTTAGACTTTAAACCATACTCCAGTTCTGGACCTTATACTTTTGTATCTGCTCTTGCATTTGTATATATAATGCAGGACTCACATTGATCACAGAGGAAGTGATGGAGAGCTGATTGTGATGGTATGGGCATGTAAAGCGAAAATCATGTGGTCAGCCCTAGTAAGATGAGATACTAGAAATATGTCAAAAGATATTGGAAAGGATGTTAGGACCTAAGACAAAAGGATGACAGTTATCGCAGAGGCTTTGGAACAAACTTTGAATAACACCACAGGTAGCCCATGATAAGAATTATTGGCACATGAATTTTCATTAAGCCAAACAATTGAGACAAGGCTTAGTAATTATGGTTATTGCATGCTATGTATACTTACTATGCATGTGTATGCATGTAGATAGTTCGGGTTGAGCCAAAAGTTCTACCATGAAAATTGAACACTTAATTTTATTATGGCAATTACAATAATGGAACACCTAAATGATAAATCAATACCATTAAACATGATCCACAACGTCTGAGACACCATAAACTATGTGGTGAGACATTTAAATCAATGAACCACATTGTTTGTCTTGATAGTAAGTGTCCAAGGTACTTGAACAAAACTTGTTTTGGAGATTTTACCTATGATGTACTTACTTAAATGGATGGTTTATCAAATATTGAATAAAAAAACTTATTTGAACTATAACTGGGGAACACTCGAACTGCTTAAATTTTAGTCTACTGGCATCTTCAAGTATGTAAAGTTCATTAAGTTGTGTGAATCAATGACCTGGATCACCCACCATACATTCGATCACGAGGCACTACCAAAATAGCTATGCCATGGTATAATTAAAGCTATGAATGTGCATGCAAACAGGGTGGAAAGAATGAGTTTAACACACACTGCCAAATGAGTTAAAGATCCTTCTTTTATTTTCAAGTAACTGAAAAAGGATAAGTCTTCTTGTAATTCAACCGGGCATTAAATGCAGCCAAAGAAATCAATTACATGGCAAATGATGACACATTTAAATTTAATATTGATTAGATTGGAAAAACACCACTATTGTTTATCAAAGTTCAAGTACATGGCAAATGATGACACATTTGAACTTCCACCCTATTTTAATTTGATCTAGATGTCTTACAAGTTCAAGCACATTGATACCAAATTTCGACTGTTTTTTATGCCTTCTACCCATAAATCAAATGAAACATTGTTTTGTGCTATTTAAATCATGTATTTCAAGCAACTTTATGCATATACAACAGGCCTCCAAAATAAATAGCTTTCTATTTATATGCACTTTAGATATAGTATATCATATCCATATGTTTAAACCTGCTTTGAAACTTCCATCCTTGAATTTGACTTAATATGTGGCAAAGCTGATCCGCCATATCATACTCTACCTGTATAGCACACTAGTGCTATTTGAACTGCCCATTTTAGATGGCTTGACACAGAAACAAGGAACTTGACACAAAGACAAGGGTTCTCAAAAACATAGGATCTTTGTTTTTCTCAGAAATTCAGACCATGTTTTCAAGGTTTCAGCCTATACTGTGCCAGTACTAGCATTCCGTGCTAGGTTGATACCAGGTTTCAGTCAAACCACTTGGTATTGAGAGCTGCGGGCCCATATCAACAAGCCAATATGGCATGGGTGCCAATATGGCATGGGTTGATACGACCAACGGAGCTCCTAAGTCCTCGCTTTTTGTTTCAGCACAGCATAACACGTGTTGTACCGATTAGTCAAACCACTTGGTATCGAGAGGTTTCAGCCCATATCGACCAATGCCAATTCAGCATAGGTTGTACCAATGCCAATTCCTAAATCCTCTTTTTTGTTTCAGTGCAGCAGAATGTGTTGTACCATTCACTGCCCACCACTCCTCATGTCCATGGCATTTAAATCCTTTGGTTAGAAAGGTAGATAATATCTTATCATTTAGATCTGCCTTTGTAAAACTCCATTTCTAGATGTGTCCTGATCAGATCTGGTATAAAATTTAGTCAATGATAGAAGAGAGACTACGTATATACACATGCATGCACGCATGTTAGGAAAATTTAGAAGCATTATTCATAACAAATATTACATGTTCCAATTTCCATGGCTCTTTTGGCTTTTTTTTTTTTTTGGGTCCTATAACATTTCTGCTTTTGGCCTGTGGCACTGTCTTCTTGGCCATATTTCCACAAATCCACTTTCAAGGAGGTCATAATTGAAATGATTATGGTTGCAATGTATGAAAAACTATCTACTTTGCCCAATTATCCTAATCTAAGAGAAGATTTACAATTGCATTCCCTCATATATACAGGAAAAGGTGGAGAAGCACAAACTGATACAGCTATTGAAAGGAAGTGGAGTGAAAATCAATGCGCAAAGAGAACCAAAATGTCGGGATGGGAAAAAGGAAAAGTAAGACTCGAAATAGACCAAAAGCAATATAATGATATTTTGAACTGTAAACGAATCAAATGTGATGGCAGAACAGATTATGTCTATTTGTCAACTTGTTTCAAACAAGAATATAAAAGGATAAAATGTCAGATGCAGCCTAATCTTTGACATTTTAGCATAAAACATGATTTGGAGATCCATCCATATTATTTTTGTAGGCTTCCCATAGATCCTTTATTAGAAAAGGAGTCCAAATTGATTGCTGATCAGTTCTATAATAATGACAAAAAAACACAAGATCTCTTATATCCTAATTTAATCATCTATCTTCCAAATTACCAATCAATTTAAAGAAAAAGAAACATAAAATTTACCATAACAAAACCTAAAAACGAGAATCTGAATTTGAGACCTCCTACATAAACAACATTTAACAGAGTATAAGCTGATTAAATTATAGATTATATCAATCAAAACTCAAAAAGTATATTAGAGTTTAGAAATGTAACTTAAATATCAGTTAGAGCCAAAATATTCAGGAAGCTTGTTCTTTATCAGGTACCTATAAGTTGGCACTCTTACAAATGCTCAGCTGACACTGCAAATGATGCACACATTAAAGTTCTTTAGCTCCTAAGCCACAAGAACTTGACCAAATACTTGTTTTAATTTTCCTTGTTTGAAGGATCTGAAAAGTTAATTAACTCAAGACAAAACTCCCGGTGCATAGTTTTATATTGCTTTTGTCTGCAATTTTCTTGCTACATCAACTCCTAAAATAACAGAATCTATGGTTGATTTCAAGATGCATGCATCTTGGGCATGATCAATCTGAAAGGTAGTGAAGGGAATTTGAAAAAAAAAAAAATCTCATGCATAACCTGACAAAACACGGCCATTTTATTTATCAAATGAACAAATTACACTGAAACAACATAAGATCATGCACTAAAAATTCTTAAAACTTTAAATGCAACATGACTTTTCTATAGACATGTTATTAGATAATTTTCTTGTGCTACAGTACCTGCATGAGTGAGTAAAATCTTAACTAAGTCCTAGAAAAAAGGCCTGCTTTATTTAAGTTTACATATGCAGCATAGAATAACATGTTATGGAGTACTTTATTGTTCTCCATAACAAAATTCATCATGGTTTTTTTCAGTGAACATCAAAACTAACTTAAAACAAACCCATGATGTATGTGCTGACAGCATTGGCCCTTATTTTCCCTGCAACTGGGTTTCATGTGCCCTATTTGTATAATTTACAGCAAAAAGAAGACTCCTAAAAATTTGTATATCCACTCAAAATTGGTCCTTAATATGGATTTGAGATCTCGCTCAGCTGCTACAAGCATAAAACAGCATACAGCTTCCATTCGGACTAAGATGAGTCGCTTAACAGAAAAAGAAAGAGACATCAGATGCATAGGTTCTTATTACAAATGGGAATCAACTTATATCAGAAGCTTACTTTATGGAAATTGAACTTCTGATCTTGCCAGCCTGCAGTGAAGAGAAAAAAAAATCGAAGACAAAAGTTGAATGTATTGAATCAAAACTCAGTAGTGCACATCTAAAGAGTGAAAGATGCCAACTTAAAACCGACCGTCCATTAGGAGAGAGGGAAAAGGACTCTGGGGAAAGAGGAAGAAGATCAGGAAAGGAAGCCTATATAAAGGATTGAACTAAGTTCAAGTTGCGGCAGAAACACTAGCAAATTCAAAGTACCTCGACTCTTCATGCCAGCTTTATGAAGGAAATTCTCACAAAAATAAAAAATTATAAAAAAAACGGAAGGATAGGAACAACGACATAATTTTTTTCCTTTTTTTCTTCGAAATCTTTCACGATGAACTCAACTTCATCAACAAAGACACCATAATTAAGATTTTTTTTTTAAAAAAAAAAAACCCAACTTCTAATCCGCATGCTCCCATCCAATCTAAACATCTAAGGTACCAGTCAAATCACCAAAAAAAGGTCCCATCCTTCAAGTTCAAATTCCCTAACATTCATCAAGTTCTTGACTAAATCCATGCAGATTAAATGAAAGCAACCATATAAATCAAGGTATTTTGTTCAAAAAAACGATCCAAAGAAAAGAAAAACACTTACTCGTCGCTTCTTCAGAGCCAAAGCCTCCAGAAGAGCTCTATCCTACCGAGAAAACGAAAGATCGGAAGGACCTATTGGGGCCAAGACAGAGAGCGGATCGATTGAAGAGGAGCGGCGAGTCACGTGCGGCAGGGGACCCATTCACATATCAGAGCCAGCAGCTTCCCTTCACCAAGCTCCCCCCCTCTCTCTTTCTCTCTCGACGTCTCGTTTTCTCATCATTAGACTTTTCTTTTTATTTTCTTATTTAAATATTTTCCCAAATTTTTTTATTTAGTTTAGAAGCTTTCACTAAAAAAGATTAAAGAAATAAAAGAGATGTCGACCGATGTATGGGGAACGGCGGGGAACACCCGAGCGAGTTGACGGCAAGCCGCCACCTCACCACCTACTCCTTTTATAAAAGTAAAACAGACTTCCATTTTTACCACAAATCCGCATAATATGTTTATGCGACAAGGAAAATTTGCCGTTAAAAATTTAGCATTTTAAGGAATTGGACGGTGGATCTACGTGTCCGTATAGAAATTTGTGTAAGGATTATCTGGATCTGGAAAACAAACAGACTTGTTTTAGAAATCTATTAGTTGCAAGCTAGGGTATAAGGACAAGGATTTGTTAGTGAGAAATTTATTGTTTAGCTTTTAAAGCGTGATAATAATGGGGGAAAGGTGATGAAGGGAGGCCCGGTCGGGCGTTTCATTCCGCGTGCGAGCAGCGAGTGGATGTTGGGAGCCGAGGAGATGGGTCCAGGAATGGTAATATTTTTCGCTTTTTTGTTTTTTCTTCTTAACGTTTTAGACCGGGGTTTGGGAGGACCGATACGTCAACCGGCTCCACAAGCCGGTCCGATTTGATACGGAACGAAGGCAAGGTATGATTCTTAACAGGGAACAGCTTTTCGGGCTAGGTTCAGCTTTACACGTAGGAAGCGCAAAAAGGGGAATTCTGGGAGAGCCTTTTGGGGGTCATCAGCGTTCCCAAAGTAACCGGTAAATTACTAGGGAGCTACTGGACCAAGATAGGGTACAATTGGCAAATGAGACCTTCTTTTTTTTTTTCCTATATGGTGTGGGCCTCCCTATATCCTAGCGGCTATAACAAATTCACATGGTAGATGATTATGATCACAAAGATCTAGACCTAAGAGCATCTCGGCTCTATTATAATATATTTTTATTAATACGTTTTAAGAAAATTATAGTGAGTTTGATCGTTTTGTATTTTATAAAAAAATTTAAAATTTTTATTTTGATAAATATAAAATTTATTCACCTATACGACAAGGCATTAATATATGACAAGCATAGCAAATCTTTTTTTTTTCTTTTTTTTTTTGTACATACGAATGATCACATTAATTTAAGATGAGTCGAACTCGATATATTAGAATATAAAATTTGGATAAGTACAAGAGGGCAAGGATCGCTCTTTTGTCAGCTCCAAACACCATAGTGATAGGCCATCCTGATGGCAATCCAATCAGTCGCTGAGTTGGCTCCCGATAGATGTATCGAATTTAGGCGATATAAGCTTTCTGAAGAATAGATCGAATATCGCAAATTAAGGGAATGATAGGCAAGTAGTCGTTAGATTTCTGACAGAGTCAAAGGATGACAGTAATTGAATCTTCCTCAATGATAAGACTACGGGCATCGAGGCTACGAATGGCATAGAAAATACCCATTCACGCTACATGTAGATCAACAAGAGGCACCGAAGAATCGAGAATGTTGAATCCTTCAGCCATCAGAATCACACCATCTGATTCATGAATCACAAAAGTCGATCTAGCAAATCTTTAGTGTAATACCAAAATCACTCTTCGAATTCAACTCCAAAGTTTGAATAGAAATAAAATTAATTTCATAAAAGTAAGAAATAGATGAACGAGATAGAGCTTTATATACTAAAATAAAAGTTTAAATCTTTTGCGATCAGGATATAAATCAGTCAAATTTGAGTTGCTTCACTAAAATTTCTCTTATGTTTTGCAAACTTGCTTGTTGGATTTTTTTTTTTCTTCGTTATTTTATTATTTATAGGTCATATTTATTCTTGGACTTTGCTTGTTGTTATCAAATGGAATGATGCAAAATGTCCAAGAAAGAGCACCAACACGCTTTGGGCATGAAATTCCCTCATGATTCTTTAACAAATTTCCTTGGGGAGAAGCACTGCCAGAGCGGAATTCACGTGGCAGGATCACCAATCACGGGACTTAGGGCTTGCTTTTGGGTTCTGGGTGTCCTTGGCAAGATATTTTTTTTCTCAGAAAAAAAAAATCTTTTTTAATTTTCAAAGTATGATATTTTTTTTATTCATAAACTTACTGAAACAAATCGTGGAGTAATTAAAACGCATCTAGAACACTATAACATATTAAAATAAGCCTTGAACCAGCTCATATATATCTATAACACTTTCCAACTAACTCATGATATATAAAATTCTTAAATTAACCTCAATCAGACATGTTCATAAATTTAATATAAATGCAACTCTTCTCTCACCATGAAAATTACGCTAAATTTTAAACATACAAAAATAGAAAGCCTTATGCTTAGATTCATCTTTGTAGCAGATACCCAAATTTCTAAATCGGACTAAATGGCTAAACTTGGCTTTAAAAAAACCGTATAACTTTAAATTTTAAAGCCATAAATATAAGAAGGAATTACAGCAAGACCTTCTCGAGTTTGTTCAATTTGCATATTATTCTTTAGAAAAAAAATGAAGATTCCAAAACTTTATTTTGGTATATAAAACCTCTCTTCGTTCATTTTCATTGCAATATATTAGTATAGGATGGTCACGTGATAGCAACTAATTTTGGAGTGATAGTAAGGCTATTCTTTTTTTTTTTTTTTTGGTACGGAAGATCACACCAGTCTAGATGACTCAAGCCCAATCTATCAGAGTACAAAAGTTGGGAAAGGATAGAAGGACAACAATCTCCAGGCTGCCATTGCCAGAATCTAGAATGGTTGGCCACCCTAGTGGCAATCCAATCAGCCGCTGAGTTGGCTTCCCTGTAGGAATGATGGATCTGGATGCTATGAACCCCCTGGAGTAGAGAGCGAATATCATAAATCAAAGGGTTGGTTGACAGTTGGTTACCATGATCTTGATGAAGCCACCGAATCACGGTGAGGGCATCTCCCTCAAGATAATACGACGGGCGCCGAGGATGCGAATAGCATAGAAAC
The DNA here is from genome assembly GCA_900491605.1 of Calamus simplicifolius. Classification (NCBI taxonomy): domain Eukaryota; kingdom Viridiplantae; phylum Streptophyta; class Magnoliopsida; order Arecales; family Arecaceae; genus Calamus; species Calamus simplicifolius. Next base: position 822,769 of record UESW01004218.1, on the reverse strand, counting down.
TCCAGCCCAAGCAGCGTAAAGCTCTGCAAGCGGCACTGAGGAATCCAGGAGACTAAATCCACCAGCAGATAGCATAGCTCCATCAGATCTCCGAATGACATAACTCGATCCGACAGATCTATCACGAACACTCTCATCAAAATTGATTTTGACGAACCCTGGAGGAGGTGGTACTCAGGAAATAAGGACGTACAACGGTGCGCTGCCGAGGTAGCATGGGAACCCCAGGGGCCAGGGCTATCACAATAACAAACCAGATGCTGGGAGATGTACTCGGTAGATAAGGACAAAGCAACCCTCACCACCCTATGCGACGGGGCAGACTCATGCGTAAAGACAATCCGGTTCCGAGATAACCAGATTTGGTAAGCAATGTAAGCCCTCGTCGAACCCTGCTTACAGCAGCCTCTCCTGACATCCTGCCTGATCAAGTCAAGAAAGGAAAGACAATAAGAAGAGGAAGCACCATCCCAAGGCCGGTCTCCAGCAATCTCCCAAATATGGCTTGCCCTGAGACAAGTGAAGATGGCGTGATCCACCGACTCCTCCTCCATGCCACATAATGGACACGTGGGCTGGATCCCCAGGCCACGTCTAGAAAGCACGGAACATGTAGGAAGACAATTCTGTGCAAGCTTCCAAAGAAAAAGACGAACCCTGGGGTGAATGGGAAAATGCCAAATCCAAGCCATATCAACCAAAGGTTGGGTAGGAGCACTGTAAATCTGGAGAAGGTCTCTGATGGGTGCGCGCGGCAAACAGGATCGCCTCCAAACCCTGATGTCGGGGGAATGACCTGGTGAAAGGGGAATAGAAACAATACGCCGAAGAAGCTCCTCCCCAAAGAAGCGAGACAGCACAGAGGTAGACTAGGAAGCATGATCATGTGATGTAAGATCACTGACACGCATACCATGAGGAATGGCAGTGCTGACAAAAGTAGACCACCTAGACAAAAGGATGTCAGCAATCTACAAATCATAAGCAACATCCACGGAGGCCCCATTACCAATAATCCAGGAGATGCTGTGAAGGATCGTCGGAGCGTGACTACAAACCTCTTTCCAGAAGAAAGAATGTTCCTGAGCCGGCTACAGATTAGTGGAAGAAGTCCAGTCCCCATACTTGGCATGCATAAATGAACTCCACAAACAGTGCGGATTAAGCAAAAAATGAGTGGCATGCCTAGCAATCAATGCCTCCCTACGAACAGTAAGGGACTGGATCCCAAGCCCTCCCTCCGAGATTGGCGTACAAACACAATCCCAGGCTAAAAGATGAACAGCATAGCGATCCTGTGACGAACCCCAGAGGAAGTCCCTGAAGTATCGCTTAATCTTCTGCAGGCAAGTCAATGGGACCGCAGTATTAGATAATAAGTAGAGAGGAAGAGAAGTGAGCACCGATCGAATGAGAGTAATCTCGCCATCATATATAGCCTAGTGATCTGCCACCCCTCAAGCTGATCACGGATCCTCCTCTCAAGATTACTAAAATCTAAGACCCTAGGCCTTCTACCAGTGATAGAAATCCCCAGATAGAAAATCAAATCCGACTGCATAGAAATGTCCATGATCTGCATAATAGACCCCTTGCGAGAAGGAGTCACCCTCGAACTAAAGCAAATCGCTGACTTAGCACTGTTAACCTTCTGACCAAGGCAAAATAGTAAGTCTAGAGGATAGAAGCAAACATGGTCGCGTTGGCCACAGTAGCCCTGCCCAGGAAGATGCAGTCATCAGCAAACAACAAGTAGAAAATCGCAGGCCCCTGGGTACCAGCCCGATAAGGGTCAAGAGCAGAGTCCCGCTGAGCCTGGCGAAGAGTCTGAGATAGAGCATCAATCGAAAGAACAAACAAAAACAGGGATAAAGGGCATCCTTGTCTCAACCCAACCTCAGAATGGAAATAATCAGTACAGTCTCCATTGATGAGGATGGAGAACGACGGGCACTGAATACAGGCCATGATACAATCAATAAAAAGCTCTGAAACCCAAACTCCTGAAGAGAGCGGTACAAAAAATCCCAACTAACTCTGTCATAAGCCCTCTCCATATTCAGCTTTAAGGCCATGAGCCCATGATGCCCAGAAGCTCGACGAAGATCGTGCATGAACTCCTGAGCCAGTAAAGCATTATCAGTGATACTACGCCCTCTGAGGAAAGCCCCCTGCTCCAGAGAAATGAGATGAGGGATGATCCCACGAAGCCTAGTAACTAGGAGACGAACGCAACCTTATATAAGGTAGTGCACAAACTGATAGGCCGAAAGTGCTAAGGGCTGAAGCATAGGTCTCTTCGGAACCAGGGTAATGATGGTACGATTCCACTCAGAGGGAATAGATTTGAGATGAAAGACAAGCTGGATCACCTGCACTAAGTCCTCTCCCAAGATATCCCAATAATGACGAAAGAAAAACGAAGGAAAGCCATCTGGCCCAGGGGCCTTATCAGCACCAAGCTCCCATAATGCCAACCGAATATCCTCCGCAGCAATAGGCCGAATTAGAGTGTCATTCTCAGCAGTAGTCACTCTATTGAGAGACAGAATAGGGTGAACAGGGACCCAGCACCGGCCTGCTCAGTCCATCTAGTATGAAAAAAATGAAAGAGATGATCCCTAATCACCTGAGTATCCTCTGAAGCTGACCCTCCTCATCAGCAATGTGCCTAATATGGTTGCCCGCTCGTCGTTTCTGAGTGGCCTGGTGAAAAAATCTAGTGTTACAGTCCCCTTCCTGAATCCACTGGATACGGGACCGCTGTCTCCAAAAAGTCTCCTGGTGCATCAGAAGAGAGTGATGGAGCGCCAAACAGGATCGCAGGGATGATAGGTCATCAGAAGAAAGAGAACCCTCCAGATCCTCTTTAGCCTGAAGAGAGGAGATAATAGCGTCAACCTGCTCCACTTGTCTGACAATATCCCCAACCTCCAGTCTATGCTATCTAGAAAGGCGACGTCTAGCAAGAACTAGACGTTTGGAGAGCCGATAAATGGCATTACCTCTGACCGGTAACCTCCAGACCTGAGAAATGATGGATCGAGCAGCAGAATAGGAAGTCCAAAACTTCTCAAATCTAAACTACCTATGCCACTGAGAGGTGATATCAGTAGATATAAGAACAGGACAGTGATCAGATGCAATCCTAGGCAAGTGAATAACTGAGACAGACGGATAAAGCTGAAGCCAAGAAGAAGAGGCCAAGGCCCTATCTAATCTTTCCCAGACTCTAGCTAAACCCTACCGATTATTGCACCAAGTGAACTGCGGTCCCTGGAAACCCAAATCCAATAGACCAGCTGAAAAATAAAATTCCTAAACTCCACTCGGCCCACAGCACTATAAGAAGCCCTGCCCCCTTTCTTCTCAGCAGCTCCCAAGATATAATTGAAGTCTCTAGCAATAAGTGAGGGAAACCCCTAGTCAAGAAGAGACTGAATCTCAGCCCAAAGCATCCGGCGCACCCAAAAGTCAGTGCTGGCATAAACTCCCGAAAGGAGCCAAGGGGTAGCATTTCCCTCAGAAATGACCAACGCCACCTGCTGACCACAGCTATGAAAAGCAGCCACCCTGATACTTTCGTTCCTCCAAAGAGCCACAATGCCTCTTGAAAGACCAGTGTGTTGGATTACGGAATGGAAAATCCCAATCTAATTGGAATAAAATGGCAGCGGAAACAAAATAAATCTATTCCATAACCCACCAAGGATCACATGCGTTTCATAAAAACGAAAGAAGGATAAATGAAAAACATTACCTTTTGTGATCAGTATATAATCCGTCTGTTCTTGTGTTAGATTTGCTCGGATCTTCAAAGGTGCTGCCTTCAGAAAGACGACCACCCTCTACAAGTATCCACACACGAACGAATACCAAAATAGTTTTTGAATGCTAGTTCAACAAGTCCATTTTTCACAAAAACGAACCATCATTTCAACTCTCTGCTTATCTATTTTAAGGCAAAAGAAACGACCCTTCAAATGCCCCAATAGACACCACCTTTCAAATGCCCAATAGAAATGACCTTTCAAATGCCCAATGGACTTTAAACGTATGTATCATATATATACAAGTCTGCTAGGGATTTTGGTTAACTAGGATTTTAATTGATATTTATTTAAAACTCTTTTTAAATAATAAAAATTTAAATCTTTCCTTACCAAATAAGGAATATATATTTTTTAACCAAAAAACCTTTATGGATTATTTCCTTATCCAATAAGGAAATATAACAAATTAATTACTTGTCATAATTTAAATTACGAATTTAAATTTTCTCAAAATTAAACTCGAATCTAAATAAAACTAATTATTATTTGTAATTTAAAATAATCTCATCATTTTAAATTACTATAGAGAGTAACAAACCGTATCCATTATTGTCCGTTCTTAGTGTGCGACCCTATAGGTTCAATTAACGTTGGCAGTAGGCCTAAATCACATTTTGATCCTACAAGTCATAAGCGGCCTCTAGCAAGACATTATGACTACCCAAGTTAAATGAAAAGCTCAAGTTCCGAGACAACCTTAAAGTAGCTATTGACATAATCCTTTTGTCACATGATATCTTGATAGAATATAAGGCATGGATAAAGTCAACCTTATATCGCTCTATCTTTAATTTCTCGAAACCCAATTAGACTGACTAAACAAATGATATTGATCTCCATCAATTCATTTGAGCACGGCCATGCATTTCTCAGTCTCAATCATCGAGGGGCCCAGAGATATCTCTCTTATAATAAGAGGGACAAATTCCATCTTAATCACTCATATCTCACTACATGATTCGTATTATGTTCAAGCATAATCTTTATAATCATCCGGTTAAAGACAACGTTTGATTATGTCAAAACATAATATTCCTCATGTTGAGAACTATAGCAATCTCAGGTCTAAGGATTTAATGACACAACTACTAGAGATTAACTTATGACTTTGATCCATGTGTTAATCTCAAGGTGGGTCTTGTCCAATATTTGTTCTCAACAAATACATATAAATTTAATTTGTATCTCATACACATATTCATCCCATGAATATCAATCAAATTTCATACTAATCTTAATTTATTGTTATTCCCACAACAATAACGATTAGGGACATTTAGAATAATTAATAATATTATTCAAGGACATTATTATATAATAAACATACAAATTATGATAATAGTAAATGCTCATAAATATTCAAAATGCCATATCCAATAGGCTTAGGGCACTATTACTAACACAATGGACTCAATAGCATACGAATCCCAAGCTCGAACAATTTGTCTACGAAAACGGGCCAGACTAGCCCCAGAAAGCTGAGTCTCCAACAAAATGCAAATATCAAAAGAGTGAAGCTGCATAGGCCTTCAAAATGAGGAGCGAAATGATGGTTTCAATGCTCCTCTCACATTCCAAATGAGAATCTTCATGGTGAGGCTGGATTGGGAAGAGCCCCGACCCCTGACATCACACCTCCCGATATCCCTTATCTCTGCAATCAGCAGCCTGGAATGATTCCATTAGAACCTCTGTAGCACCTGATAACACCTCAGAGCCACCCAGGGGTCCCGTATCACCGCGATCATCTGTCTGGACTGAATCCAACAGCACAGATGAATCAGTCGATTAAATGGTATGTTTTAGCTGAATGACCGTTGATATGAGAGCATGTCTTCAGAGGATCGGATTTGTAGAATCGGATCCAGTCCCCAGGGCAGCCCCTACCCGACCCCGAGCCTTCTTGGCCCCCAGAGCAGACAGGGCCTCGACCCGGACCAGCAACGAGGAAGCCTCAAACGTAAAGGCTGTCTAATCACCATTTCTACAAATAAGTGAGGCCTTGCCTTTCCCTTTAGAAGATCGGGAGGGCATTCTTTTAGATAAGGTTTCCACAGGGCGGGCCTGCTTAGAAGACAGGGTCCCTACTAGGAGACAGGCTCCCGGAATCGAACCCAAGGCTCCATTTCGGAACACTGCTTACCTCACCACATTCAGATAGCAAACATTCAGACCCAGGGGAAATAGTCTAAACTCCCTCCTTAGTTGCCAGCTGAAACGGAGTAACAGTGCCAACCGGCATGCTCATATGCCTCCTGGGGTCATCCTAGAGCCCTTGACCAAGAACAATAGGCATAGGGACCAGGGCCTTGCCCATTGCCTGAGACTGCATGCAACTCACCGAGCTAGCAGCTCAGACGATCTGGAACCCACCGACTCACCCCGTCCGGCCCCCTGACCAGGTAACAGCATCAGCGAGGCAGAGGAGGGAGGACGCTGGCACCGAGCTAGCTTCTTCGGAACCGTCCAACCATCCTTAGAAACAGGGGAGGATGCAGGGCCCAATCGATCAACGACGGACTCTGGAGATTGCCATCCCTCCTTCGCAGCAGAGGAAGAACGCCCCTCCCTGAGAGCAGAAGGAGAGGGACCAGGAGGCTGCACTTGAGTTGGCCGACGATGCCGTATTGCTGCCATCCACGGCCCAAACCTGGGGCCAACCGAGGACGCATCAGGCATCGCCACCGGATCGCAACAACCGTCGAAATGGACAGCACCACAGGAGACACAGATTCCATCCAGGCTCTCGAAGGAGAACTGCTACCAGAACGGACGCCTACTTCCCCGAACTCTTGCACTCGGTCTTAACGGCTTACCAAGATCTACACGAACACAAGCCCGAGCATACCCCCCTCGAGACTTCAGACGTGTAGCATCATCAACGAAGCAGAACTCCCCTGCCACAGAGAGAATCTTGGACAGAATCTCCTCATGCCAGAACTCCATCGGAAGCAGGGGGAGCCGAATCCATACCAGAGCAGAGAGAAGAGAAATAGCCGACGGGACGAACTCCAATTGCCACTCCATGGTTGCAATCAGTTGTCCATTTACAACCAAAGGCCTCCCAAGAACCAAATCTTTAGCATGCGAATCAGCAAATCAGAAAATATAGTGGCGATGAGCAAGGGAGAAGGCAGCAATCTCACCAGCAATTCTCGAATGATGGAACTCACGGACGATTGCCTCAGGCGGCACCCATCGACCGAGGCTACGGGCTATGATTGACAATTCTCCTAGCCAGAGACTTCGTCCTCCAGAGCTTGAACAGGAACCTAGATTATCTCCGGGAAAAGCCGCTCCAGCTCCGCAATCTCCACCGACGATAGAGAAGAAGCAACCCATTCGAAGCGGCCACCAGACGACCGATTCCACGCCCTGCCGGCCGACGGAGATCCATCGGAGGCACTCGGGGAACGAGCAGCAGCAGACGCCATCAGGGAAGAAAGCAGACCGGCGGTGATGATAGAATCACCGAAAAATAGAGCCGGAAAGAACCCTCTGCATGAATCTTAAAGCTATCGAGAGAACAACCCTCCGGACAGTAAGGCTATTCTTTAAACTTGACTTCAAAGTTCAAAAAAGAATGTAACCACTATGATTTTATAAATATATCTAGCTTTCGCTCAGTGGCTTAACAGTGTTAAAGGGTTGATGGGCAGAACAGGTCAATATAAAAGTTTGCATTCTTTGATTTTTTTTTTTTGAGATCAATGTGTAAATCAATTAAACTTGAGGGGCCCTACTATAATTTCTTTTAATTTTGATATACACTCAAGTCATGAAAATTATAATTTATTCTCCATGAAAGGTTATTCATAATAAATTGCAAGTTTACTTATCTTTCTTCTATTCATTTATATGCATACATTTTCATATATGCATGTATGTATATATATCTTCAAAAATATATATATAGAAGAAAAAATATTTAAACATTCCCAAGAAAATGTATATGCTAGAGTCATCTGAAAAAGATCAAAAAATTAATAAAAATATTCAAAATAAATAAATAGCATGGATGGTATGATTTAGAATATCTTCTCTAATTAACCGACAGCAATAAGCATTTAGCTTCATATAAAATATATAAATAATGAAAATATAAGTAAATTTTGTTTTAAGGGCCCATGTCTCAAAGACAAAAAAAAAAAAAGTTCAGTATTGGAGTATTATTTTATCATTAAAAAAACAGTATTATAGTATTATTCAATTTTATCATTTTAAATAATGTTTGTTTGGCTAATTTGTCTTATTTTTATGATCAACGATTAAAAATATTGTATATTAACTGCTATGCAAATGGATCTATCATTTTTAAAATATATTTCTTTCCAAATGAAAATATATATATAGCTGCCACCAATTTAATACTTTTATTTCAATCTAAAAGGTTGTCTGTGATGGTTATATTTTTATTATAGCTGGTCAAATTGACCTAAACTAGCATTAAATGAATAAATAATTCATGATAAGACTATGATATAATTATCATAAATCTTTATTAAAAAAAATATGATCTATTCTTTCTAGCCTCATAACTAGTCAAAATTTTTTCACTGTTAAAGTAACATTTGAATTAATTAAAAATTTATATTATTACTTTCAATTATTTTGTAACAAGTGTTAGTTAAAGTAGCTCTCCAAAAATTGTTATGATGAAAAATTATAGAATGATTTTTATGTTTCACATTATTTTGGTGTATTTCTCATGCATCTTCTATATTTTATTTATAACACGTATTATTTTTAAATTATTAATATGTATTAGTTTTTCAAAATGCTAGTGATTTATCATATTTTGCCAGTACAAAAATATAGAAGCACATACATATATAGAAGTAAAATTATAATAAAAAATTATAATCGAATATGATCGAATCTTAAAAATTACCAAAACAATATTTGTATTCTATCAAGACATCCATGTTATAGCTATAGTTTTACAAATGAAGATAATTATTATATTATTATTGTATTAGATATATAGAGCCATCTGTAATAGAATGTTTGATTAATATCTAGCACTCAAGTGATAAAATGAAAATAAAAATAAAAATCTATACATTTTAAGTAGACCATTTATACATATTAAAAATAATAAATTTGTATAGAAGATCATTTTGCTCCATCTTTTATATGGAAACTTCAATGTTTTATATGGTTAAATGACTTTCTCAATATTTATCATAATTTTGCTGCCCAGCTAAGTAACCCAAGAGGGGAAGGATGAATTGGCTTCTTTTAAAAATTCAAAAAGTATGTGCAATTTTAAAATTAAATCAAAGATCAAAAATAGTATGTGAAGTGAAGTAAAGTGAAGAGCAATCAAGCAAAAGAAGCTAATCGCATAAATATAAAAAATTTATAGTGGTTCGGTGTCAACTTTGCACCTACATCTACTCTCCAAGGATCTCTTGCAAATTTTCTTCACTAATCATTTCCATAATGATTACAATCACTAACTAACCCAGCTAGCTTCTCATTTACATGGCACGAGAAGACCAAACAAATCACTAATTTTGGGTTTGGCATACCCAAGATAAGTTTCAACCAAGTTGAAACTCAAACAAGCAGGAAATGATAGAAGTATCACAGTATAAAAGTTCCTAAATGAGCAAATAAAACAATAATGATACTTTACAAATTTATAGGACTTCTCTTAAATGAGCTTCTCCTTCTTGAATGCTTTAGCTTGAGCACTTGAGAAAGCTTCTTTAGTTGTTTGATGGAGCTTTGAATAAGCTTTTAATGGCCTTGAATCCCTTGAAGCACAATAACTCTTAAAACAAAGAAGGCTGAAATCTCTCTTAAATTTTTTTCTTTATTTCCACACTTAAAACTTCTTAAAAGTTTTCTTAAATCACTCATTTAAGCTTACATTTATAGCCTTCTAAAGGATTATAATGTTCACTAGCCATTTTTTAGCGTTATGAATGGTTGCATTAAAGATTGCATAGGATGAAACATGTCAGAATTAGTTGTTAGAAAGCTTATCACTGAGTTAGTCGGCTACCATGCTGACTAACTAGGCTTTGCTCATTGTATAAACCATAGTAGTCGGCTACCATGCCAACTAACTTAGCTTTGACTTCTGTAATTTTTGTCTGTGATCCAGATTTCACTCATTAGCTAGCATGAAAATCGGTTACTTTATTCTGGGATGAATTCTTCTTATATTAGTCGGCTACGATGCCAACTAATTGATCCATGCTCTCTATAACTTCAATCTGATACTCAAATTACCTCAGTAGCTGGCATGGGAGTCGGCTAATCAGTTCGAAATCTCCAAAATTTATTCCAAAGACATGAAAACTTCTTGTTTTGATGAATCCAAAGGTTCTTGCTCTTGTATCTTGATTCTTCTTCATAGAATATCTTCTCAAACCTTTGAATCTTAATCATTTAAGACATGAATAATCCTTCTTTGGTCTTATTCTTATTCAAAACTTCCTTCCTGGACCCAAAGACATTGATAAGAACTTGACTTTCCTATTTATCTTCTTTATGACTAATGAATATTTGTATTTTACTGTAGCTCCATATCAAACTCATTAGCCACTTAATTAATTATTTTATGACCATCAAAATCAATATGGGGTCAACAATTGTTTCCTTTTTGATGATGACAAAATCATTAAGTATTAAAGTAAAATATTAGTTTCATCATGACTAAATGATCTAAGTATAATGATCATGACCTTCAGATGAGATTGAGATAATTTATGCTTATATTGACTAAAAAATCCAAAATTTAGTCTCAAAATTTATAAGCTATAAGCCAAAGGAGAAGATTTGCATCAAGATGTTGAAATTTTGTATCAAAGCTTATAATTTTTGTCAAGGCATCCATTTTTCACATTAAAATTCAAAAAAATTAGATTTTAAGATAATGTAAGGCTAAAAAATAAAAGTTCATGCCAAAGGAGAAGTTTTGTGCCAAAATACTGAAATTTTGTATCAAGCATGCATTTTTCATGTTAACATTCAGAAATTTTAAATATTTAAGATGATTTTATGCTGAAAAATGAGAGTTTCATGCCAAAAAAATTTTTATGCCAAATATTTGAGCTTTTATACCAAAATAATAATTTACATGTTAGAAATTCAAAATTTTAACTTCCAAACAGAGTTCTATATTGTTTGAAAATAGTGTGCGCCAAAATTCTACATTTTGTGCCACAAATTCTGCGCTTTGTGCCGAAACTTCGCACTTTATGTTGAAACTCTGATTTGATATCAAAAATTTTTAAAACAAGTATTATTTTCAAAATAATGAAACCAAATAGCATAGTTTTAAAAACAATGAAAAATAAATAGCTTTCAAAATTCAATTGCAACTAGAACTCTTTTCCTCCTTAATCAAAACTTTGAATTCTTCTCTCTCTTTATTGAAACTTTGAGTTCTTCTCCCCCCTTTTGATTTGAAAAAAAAAAATATTGAAACTCACTAACAAAATAGATGAAACTCTTCTCCCCCTTTTTTTACATAGAAATAAGTGAAACTCTTCCCCCCTTTTACATAGTTACATCTACAAGTATGCTTTTACTCTTCTCCCCCTTTTTGTAATCAATCAAAAAGGAGTGAAGAAAGATGCACTTAATTTCTATTTGTCTCCCTCTCAAATTAGTCAATTAAGCTTTCATTCAATAAAATCATTTCATAGAATCAACATGTAGATATCATAAAAAATGAGAATTTCAAATGGAATAAGCACTTTATTGATTCAATATAGGGTTTCATACAAAGATGACACACAATGTAAATTCAAATACAACATGATCACAAGTGATTGATACCACAATAAAATTACAATGTATATCACCAATAAATTAAGTTCACTACATTACATTACAAATATAGATTAAATAGTCTAAAACAAACAAACAAACAAATACAAAGAAAACATCCTAACCATCATTAGAGGATAAAACTATAAAAGGATAAGATAAAGATCCAGCTCCACGACCTCGTATCAATGACCTGAAAGAAGCATGAGGGGGCATGGTATGGAAATGAACATGGGTGAATATAACGACCGGGCCCTGGGTCCGTTTCGTTACAAGAAAGCAAGACGGACAAGGTCCACACCAACTTGGGCCACCACAGCCCAAAAGGGATCCAATTGGTGTTTGTCCTTTTGCTTTACTACATATAAACCACTCAACCAACTTTCAATTTTTCGATGTGGGACTATTGGGAAGGGCATCACAATCTATCCCCCTTACAGAGGCGATGTCCTTGTCGCCAAGGGCAACCACAGGCAGGCAGGGATCTAGAGGTAGGTCAAGAGATGGCTCCCATCTGGGCCCGTTTTGTTAAAAAAGCAAGACGGATAAGGTCCATACCAACTTAGGCCACCACAGCCCAAAAGGGATCCAATTGGTGCCTTGTCCTTCTTGCTTTACTACATATAAACCATTCAACCAACTCCCAATTTTTCGATGTGGGACTATTGAGAGGGGCATCACAGTGAATGTAGGCCTGGTAGGTCTAGGTGGCTAGAAAGGCTAGGTAGGTGGTTGAACAACTACAGAAGTGGGATGTTGATCTAGTTGCTCACCAATCCTAAAGACCATAGATAAAAGTAAACCTAGAGAAGTCTCTAACCTCTCGGATCTACCACCATAAGACATGATCTAAGCTTGGAGTTGCCTAATTTTCTCAAACATCTGAGCAATCTCCATAGAGTCCTGGCTTAATCTAAACCCTTGCCATCTTATCTTTTGCTACATTATCCTTCCTCTAAGAATGTTCATGGAGTGCTCAAGTCAATCCAGTCGCATCACCACCTGCGATAGGTTCTCATGCATAGTAGAAATATGGGGAACCATCGTGTAATCTAGAAGAAGAACCACTCTTTCCAGAAATCCTACTAGATAGTGTAGAGGTTACCTCTCTTACAATGAATCATAGCTACTTCTAACTAAGTTTCATAGATGTGTGCTGATCTGATCTCTCATAAGGATAAAATGCTCAGAAGGGTCAACTGATGGGATAGCTGTCTCTTGACTGGGTTCAACCTCAGCATGGGGTGATGATGGTTCCTCCCCCTTAGCTGGCTCATCCTTCTCATCTAGCCTACCCATTCCTCTAATCCATTGACCACCAATCTTAAAAAAACCCATACGGCGAAGAGAGTGATCATTATAGACATCCCTATGGTGCAGTTTTGTTGCTTTTTCACCCTTAAGTCTTATCCCATAAAATTTAAACATATGAGTGAGTAGCATACCATAGGGCAAGGCTGCCTTGGCTCTACTGATTGCTTCCTTCACCATATTCATCATCAACTCAGAGAAATCAAGAGGAATTTCACTAATAATATGTTACATTATGCTCAGATCCCTCTCTGTGATCAAATGAAAACTGCCAACACGGAGAACAAAAATCATGGATATCATGTGATGGAGTAGCCTGAGCTCTACACTCAAAGCATTAGCTTCAATCCGGTCTACTCCTTCCCCATCTCTATTCCAAGGACTGTTTCATCTCTATGTGTTCTATCATCAAGGGAATCCTCGAAAATTTCATTTATTGGTACTCTTAAGATATTTTTCAAAGTGGCATGGTCAATCTCTATTCTTGTTTCTTTTACCATGGAGGAGGCAGAGCTAATCTCAAATCTTAGGTTTTGGTTAAAACTCTCTAACTGATCTGGGATAAATTGCTAGCTTTGTTTTGCACAGGTAGGTCCATTCTTGGTGTTGGATCAACCTACTAATAGCAAATCCTTTCCTTGCTAGAAATCCAAAATCTAATAACCTTACATTAAAGATGGTCTAGTAGACATGGGTAGGGATCCGGAAGCTCGAAAGGATGAAGGAGGTTGAGGATCTTGCGACAAAGACGATGCTTTCTCGCGAGGATGCATGGTGGAGTCAGCCTACCGCGAACGAGGGAGTCTCATCCTTGGTGCCATGGATCTAGGGCTTTAGATCTAGAGTGAGGAGAGGATCTAAAAAGGGTGGAGGAAGGATTTGGAGGGCTCTTGGCTTGGAAGAGGGGTTTGAAGAGTTTTGGAAAGAGTTGAGTGAGAGTGGAAAGAAGAAAGGACCGGCCGCCCTTTTAAAACTGTGAGCTTCCTCTTGTTAGTTGGCATTCATGCCAGCTAACAAGCCATTAGTTAGCTACCATACCGACTAACCCATGGGGGCCCAAAAAATCAAGGGGCTTTTATGTAAAATGGTCTCTAGGTGACTTGCATGTAGTAAGATTCACTAAATGAGCCAGCTAGGTTATTAATCATGAATTTTAATCATTAAAAACAAGTCTAAAAAAAATTTAAAAAATCATTCAATTTAGCTGACTCATCAGGTCAAGAGGTCAAACATACCAAGTTCTCTTCTAATTTCATAAAATTTATTTCATCAAGGGATTTTATAAAAATATCAGCTAATTGCTTATCGGTACACACAAAATGAAGTATTATGTTTTCATTTTGAACTTGATCTCTTATGAAATGATGTTTGATTTCAATGTGTTTAGTTCTTGAGTGTTGAATTGGACCCTAGTTAAGTTAATAACACTAGTATTATCATATTTTATGGGGATGTCTTTAAGTTTGATGCCATAATCCTCTAGTTGTTGCTTAATCTATAAGATTTGAGTATAGCAACTTTTAGTTGCAATATATATGGCCTTAGCCGTAGACAGTGCTACTAAAGTTTGCTTCTTACTAAACCATAGATTAAGTTAACCCCTAAGAATTGACAGGTTTCACTAGTTGATTTTTTTCTATTACAACCAGAAGCAAAATCAGAGTTTGAATAACCAATCAAATTAATAAAAGATTATTTTGAATACCAAAGACCAAGATTTTTAGTTTTATTTAGATATTTTAATATTCTTTTTACAACATTTAAATGTGCTTCTTTAGGATTAGCTTAAAATCTAGCACACATGCATATACTAAAAAGTATACCAGGTCTACTTATAGTTAAATATAATAATGAACCTATCATGCTTGTATAAAGTTTTAAATCTATGCTTTTACCACTTTCATCTGAGTCCAGTCTACATGATGAGCTCATTGGGGTACTTGCACTTTTGGCAGTCTTCATGCTAAATTTCTTTAGTGTCTTCTGATGTACTTGCTCTGGCTAATGAAGATTCCTTCTTCTTATTGCTTTATTTGAAGTCTGAGAAAGTAATTAAATTTTTCATCATGCTCATTTCAAACTCCCCCTGCATAAGCTTAGAAAAATCTTAACATAAAGTTTTATTAGTTGCTCCAAAAATGATATCATCCACATAGATTTATACAATCAGCATTTCATTATTTTCTCTCTTTATAAATAGAGTTGTATCTACATTTCTTCTAACAAAATTATTACTAATCAAAAACTTGCTTAATCTTTCATACCATGCCCGGGGTGTTTGTTTCAAACTATATAAAGCTTTGTTCGATTTAAAAACATGGTTTGGATATTCATGACTTTCAAATCTGGGTGGTTGCTCTGCATAAACTTCTTCAACAATATAACCATTCAAAAAAGTACTTTTAACATCTATTTGAAATAATTTAAAATTTATATAACATGAAAAGACAAGTAGAAGCCTAACTATTTCTAATCTAACCATAGGTGCATAGGTTTCATCAAAATCAATGCATTTTTCTTGATTATAACCTTTAGCTACTAATCTTTTCTTATTCCTAATAATATTTCTATGCTCGTCTAGTTTATTTCTATAAACCTATTTTGTCTCAATTATAGAATAATCTTTAGGTCTACTTACTAGAGTCCATACATTATTTCTTTCAAATTGATTAAGTTCTTTATACATAGTATTAATCCAATCAATGTCATCTTTGGCTTCTTCATAACATTTAGGTTCAATTTGAGAAACAAAAGCTAAGTGATTACAAGCATCTCTATAGGAAAATCTAGTTCTTATCCCTTTAGATGGACTTTCAATAATAGTTCTTTGAGGTGATTGTAAACATACCTCCATTCCTTTTGTAACTTATGTGTACATTGAGGTTCGGCCTATTGAGTTGATTGATCACTATCTTCTTTGTTAGCTTCATCTTTGAACTTTTCTTCTCCTTTAGAGTAAGCTCCTTCATTCCATCCTTAAGTATGCCTGCATCATCAGTTACCTCTTTCTTCCTTGATGCAAGATCAATAGTCTCATCAAATACAACATGACTTGATTCTTCTATCACTAATATTTTCTTATTGAATACTTTATATTTTCTACTGATAGATAAATAACCAAGAAAAATTCTTTCATCAGATTTTGCATCAAATTTTTCAAGATTTATTTTACCATTATTCAAGATAAAGCATCGACATTTAAAAACATAAAAATATCCAATGTTTGGTTTTTTTCCTTTCCAAAGCTTATAGAGTCTTTTTCAAAATAGGTCTAAAAGCTCAATTCAAAATATAGCATGTTGTGTTAATTGCTTTAGTCCAAAAATATCTTTGGAGATTACTTTCATACAGCATAGTTCTGGTAATTCTTCAAGAGTTCTATTCTTTCTTTTAATAACTCTATTTTGTTGGAATATCCTAGATGCAGAAAAATTATGATCAATCTCTTTTTCATTATAAAAACTTTTAAAGTTTTTGTTTTCAAATTTCTTTCCATGATCACTGCGGATAGACAACACTTGAACACCTTTTTTATTTGTTATTTTTCTAAAAAGTTTTATAAAGGCTAAAAAGCTTTATCTTTATTTGCCAAAAATAAAACCCAAGTAAAACAAAAAAATCATCATAATCACAAAACTATAACGATTACCTTCTAGACTTGTGGTTGTAGTTGGTCCAAATAAATTCATATGCAAAAGTTATAAAAGTCTAGTAATTGAAACCATATTTTTAGATTTGAAAGATACTCTAGTTTGCTTTCATAATTGACATGTATCATAGATTTTATTTTTTTTTAAATTTAGTTTTGGCAAACCATTGACTAAATCTCTTTTAATTAATTTTGAAAGCAAATCTATGCTAACATGTGCAAGCCTACGATGTCATAACCAACTAGTTTTGTTAATTTTAGCATTCATAGCAACTAAGCATTCTATATTCTGATCATTTAAATTATCTAAGTCAACTATGTAAATATTTCATGC
Organism: Calamus simplicifolius; assembly: GCA_900491605.1. Taxonomy (NCBI): domain Eukaryota; kingdom Viridiplantae; phylum Streptophyta; class Magnoliopsida; order Arecales; family Arecaceae; genus Calamus; species Calamus simplicifolius. Next base: position 805,854 of record UESW01004218.1, on the reverse strand, counting down.
CTATGACCAATAAATTTCATGCTATCATCAGTGGGATTAGTGACCATGTAAAAAGATGATTCAAAGATAACTTTAAAATCTCTGTCACATAATTGACTAATGCTTAATAAATTATGTTTGAGATCATCAATAAGAAGCATATTTTTTTATAAAAGTAAAAGGAGTGATACCAATTTTGCCAATGCTAACAATTTTTTCTTCTCCATTGTCTCCAAAGGTGACCATCCTTTCATCTTTAGCTTTTAAAGTGATGAATTGAGATTCATCACCAGTCATGTGTTTTGACCATCCGCTATCTAAATACAACTTTCTTTTTGTTCCTTGGGTCATAAGACACTCGCAAACACAAATTTAAGTCTTGTCTTTAGTTACCCAAGCTTTCTTGGATTCTTTTGGGTTAATTGGGATGACTCTTTTAGAACTCATATCTTCTTGAAATTATTGCAAATATGAGAATAATATACATAGGCTTTATATCCTATTTTATCGCATTTAAATAGGTAATTTTGGATAAATCATTTGAGAGAACAAAGATATTTTTCAAATACTTTTGTTTCTTTAAAGGATTGTAGCCCAAATCAACTTTGCTAAAAACAACTCGTTGACTATCAAGAATCATTTGTAACTTTGTTGGAGCTCAAAGTAAATTTGTCAATAATAAATTTGAGCTTATCAACTTCTTTCTTTAATTTCTCATTTTTTTTGTGTTCAGACATATTTTTCTTTTAAAAACCTTTTTTTTTCCAAACTCAAATTTTGAATATGAAGTTTCAAATCTTTAATTTTAGCTCCTAATATTTTAATTCAGTAAGTAAATCATGGAATACATCTTGCAGCTTATCAAAGGTAAAATCATTTAAGGAATCAGGACTTACCTCTTCTTCACATGCCATGGGACACAAATTTGTTGTTTCTTATTTCTCTTCATCCGAACTTGTGTCTTTACTGTCACTTCAAGTAGCCATCATTGCTTTCTTCTTGATTTTCTTGGGATCCTTTTTCAATTGTGGACAATCAGATTTGAAGTGTCCCAATTTTTTACATTCATAACATATAAGAGGTTTCTCTTTTTTCCTTTATCTTCACTAAATTCTCCTTTCATCATGGTCCTCCTTTTCATCCCTTGCTTCCTTTTCTTCATGAATTTTCTGAATTTTTGAGTGATGAGAGCATGTTCATCATTTTCATCATTTTCTTCGAAGGCTCTCTTTCCTCTTCCTTTTGATCAGTACTTTTTAGAGCCATGGTCCTTCTTTTCTTTGTCTTCTCATTATCAAAATGTTGCTTTAATTGAAGTTCATGTGTCATGAGGGATCTAACCAGCTCCTCTAAAGGACAAATATTGAGATCTTTGGCTTCTTGGATCGTTGCCACTTTTGCTTCCCAAGACCTAGGTAAAGATCTAAGAACTTTTCTCATAAGTTTACTGTTAGTATATAACTTACCAAGACTCTTAAGTCTATTTATATTATTAGTGAAGTGAGTAAACATTTTAGTTATGGACTTATTTGCTTTCATTTTAAATAATTCATATTTATGAACTAATATGTTAATTTTTGACTCTTTAACTTGGTTAATTCCTTTATGTATAAATTTTAGGCTATCCCATATTTCTTTAATAGAATTACAAGTAGAAATACGATTAAATTTATTTGCATCCAGAGAGCAATACAATATATTCATGGTTTTAGCATTTAGTTATTGTTGACCCAATTATTGATTTTGATGATTAACAAAAGCCATGAGTATATTCCTTATGTTTCTGATAAATTTGATAAGTGTTTTAGGAATTAAGATTGGTTATTCATCAATATGTTACTTAGAAAATTAGTTTTAAGTTAATTTAAATAAAATTTATGTAAGTTCAGAACTTGGAGCCGACACCCTAAGTCCTCGGAGCCGACTCCAAAGAGTATCAGAAGTATTGATTTTCAGCACGGTTCGGAGCCGACACCTAAATTTTTGGAGCCGACACATGAAAAATTAGAGTCGATACCTGTAGAGTGTGGAGCTGACTCCAGACCGGTTACAGAGAGTGATGTTTTCAGACACTGGTGGAGCCAACACCTTTAGAAAGTTGGAGCCGACTCCAGATCTCGCCGAGCCGACACTTCAAAATCTTGGAGTCAACACCTTGACGGACCATTTATTACTATTTTTGGAATCCTGATTTGGAGTCGACACCTGAAGACCTGGAGCTGACACCTCCACGTCAGAAACGAAATTTTCAAGTTTTCAACGGATATATTTTTCTTACCTAATCCCTAACGGATATATTTTCTTTTGGTAAGGTACATCCAAGGACAACTCCAACGACTATTTTTTACCTACTCATGGATTGAAACGCCTATAAAATGGGATTGAATCATTTGAAATAAAAAAGGGAAAAATAGTGAAACGAGAAGAAAGAAAGAGAAATCAAGAATCCCACTTCAAAAATCTTCTGAACCAAAGCCTATCCACTATTGAGAGTTAGAAGAGGAATCCAAAAACGCCAAAAGAGCTATTTCAAAGGATTTTCTTAGTTTTGAAGAAGAAGGAGAAAAGCCCTAAATCTTCAATCGTTTTCTTCACCAAAATCTCTTCAAGTGCTCTAATTCCATTCAATTCAAAAGAAAGAGAAGAGAAGAAAAGAAGAAAAGCTCAAGCCCTACATAGCTTCAGAAATCAGGCTCTTCTATTTCCATTTACTTACATTGCTTATTTGCTTAATTAAGGAGCTGTTATTGTTATAAACTCTTAAATCATTTGTTGTTTGTCTAATTCAATCAGGGGATTGAATTAGTTGAGGTTGTTAACCTCGGGGTAAGCTAAGTGTAGCTTACATTGGGTTTTGTGCTGGTGAACCGAAAAAACTAGCTGGGTTCGTTGTGATCCCGTGTAAAACAAGTTAGAGTTGTGAGCTTGTAAAACAACTCAACTGTAATCTGGGTGATTATAGTGTGGACCCAAGAGTTGCTTGGGAGTGGACGTAGGTATGGGATATACCGAACCACTATAAATCTTTATGTTTGTCGTGCCTCTATCTCTATCTCTCTATCTCTCAATCTCTCTCATTTAAAATGTTCTTTACTTACTGCATCACCTTCACTTGTACACCTAATTGACTTTAAGTTTTAAATTATTTAAAATTTTAAAAAGAACCCAATTCACCCTTCCTCTTGGGTTGCCATATGGGCCAACAATTGTTATCAGAGCTAGTGCTCTTTTTTTATTTGATCCAACGATCAAGAGTTAAAGATCCAAATGGCAACACAAGCTGGATCTTCATTTGCTAAAGGTCAATCCACAAATAGACCTCCTTTATTTAATGGTTCAAATTATTCTTATTGGAAAGCTAGAATGAGAATTTTTATTCAAGCTTTAGATTATGAACTATGGAGTGTAATCATTAATGGACCTAGCACACCCACACATGTAGTAGATGGTTCAATAATTCCTAAACCCGAAAGGGATTGGAATGAGAATGATAGAAAAATGGCTCAGCTTAATGCAAAAGCCATGAATATTTTATATTGTGCTTTAGATGCTAATGAATTTAATAGCAAAAAAATCTGGGATAGATTAGAAGTTATCCATGAGGGTACTAATAAGTAAAAGAATCAAAAATTAACATTCTAGTGCACAAATATGAATTTTTAATATAGAACAAACTGAATCAATCACATGCATGTACACTAGATTCACTGATATAGTTAATGGTCTAAAAAGTCTTGGTAAGACATATATTAATTCTGATTTGGTGCGTAAAATTCTTAGATCTCTTCCAAGATCATGGGAAGCAAAAGTAACTGTCATCCAATAAGCCAAAGATCTGAATACATTACCTTTGGAGGAGCTGCTTGGATCATTGATGACCCATGAGCTGACTATGAAGCAGCATCAAGAGGAAGAAGTCAAGAAGAAGAGAACAATTGCCCTCAAGGCTGCAAAAAAAAAAGAGCAGCAATGATGAAGAAGATGATGATGATGAGGAGACTGCACTCCTTGCTAAGAAGTTTAAAAGATTCATGCAAAGAAGGAGACCCTTCCATAAAAGAAAATCTGGATTCAAAATAGAAGGAGAAAAAGAAAAGGACAAGGACAAGGATAAAGAAAAAGACCCCCTCATATGTTATGAATGTAAGAAACCGGAGCACTTTAGATCAGATTGTCCTCAGTTGAAGAAAACCTACAAAAAGAAGAAGAAGACTGATGTTGCAACATGGAGTGATAGTGAAGAATCTTTATTTGAAGAAGATCAAAAGGAAGTTGCAAACATATGCTTCATGGCAAAAGACGACGAGGTAAGTTCCAAAACTCCCAATGAATATTTTACCTTTGATGAATTATATGAAGCTTTCAATAAGTTAATTAATGATTTCAAAGTTTTAAGAATTAAAAATAAATCTTTGAAAACTAAAAACTTAAATCTAATCAAAGAAAAAATGAACTAATTCTTGAAGTTAAAAATCTGAAATCTAAAAAAGATGTTTTAAAAGAAAAGGTATTGATTTCAAATGAAAACCTTAATCTAAAGAAGAAAGTTGATAAATATAAGAATGTAGTTGATAGATTCACTTATAGCTCAAAAAAACTTAATTTATCGTTAAGTAGCCAAAGAGCAGTATTTGATAAAGCTGGTTTAGGATATAGACCTCATATGAAACAAAAGTATGTAAACAATTTCTTTATTAAAAAACCAAGCAAAGATGATATTACATGTTTTTATTGCAACAAAAAGGGACATAAATCTTATGAATGCAATAAGAATTTAAGTGTTAAAGGAAAGAAAATATGGATTCTGAAAGTAACAATCTTTATTGCTACTAACCATGAAGGACCCAAGAAAGCTTGGGTACCTAAACAAAAAGTTTGATTGTCTTGCAGGAGTGTCTTGCGGCCAAAAGATCAAAACGAAAGTGGTATCTTGATAGCGGCTGCTCAAGGCACATGACGGGTGATAAGGAGTAATTCATCACCCTTGAAGATAAAAGAGAGGAGTTGTTACATTTGGAGACAATGGAAAAAGTTAAATTATGGAATTTAGTAAAATTCAAATAACTCCATCTACTTTTATAGAAAATGTTTTATATGTTGATGGTTTAAAATATAATTTAATTAGTATTAGTCAATTGTGTAATAAAGGTTTTAAAGTTTCCTTTGAAGCTTCTATCTGTACTGTTTCTAATCCCATTGACAATAGCATTATATTTGTTGGAAATAGAAATGGCAATGTATACTTAATAGATTTAGACAATTTGTCTACTAGTAATCATTGCTTAATTGCTGATAATGCTAAGGTTAATGAGATCGGATGGTTGTGGCATCATAGATTAGGTCACGCAAGCACACACTTAATTTCAAAATTAATTAGAATGGATTTAGTTAAAGGACTTCCAAAGTTAGATTTTGAAAATAACAGAATTTGTGATGCATGTCAATTTGGAAAACAAACTGAAACTCTTTCAAATCTAAAAATGTTGTTTCCACTTCCAGGCCACTAGAGCTACTTCATATGGACCTTTTTGGACCTACTAGAAC
>UESW01004218.1:762366-780944 GCA_900491605.1 Calamus simplicifolius | reverse complement strand
CCGATCGGGATTAGGGCTTGGATCGATCGCAATCATCGGTTCGTCAGCGATCGGATCGATCACCGCGGTCCAAAATCGGTCGTGGCCGATCGGGATCGATCAGGGCTTGGATCGATTACAACCATCAGATCGTCGGCGATCGAACCGATCGCCGCGGTCCGAGATCGGTCGTGACCAATCGGTACCAGGGCTTGGATCAATCACAACCGTCGGATTGTCAGCGATCGGACAGATCGCTGCAGTTCGAGATCGATCGTGGTCGATCGGGATCAGGGCTTGGATTGATCGCAACCATCGGATCGTCGGCGATCGGACCGATCGCCGCGGTCCGAGATCGATCGTGGCCAATCAGTACCAGGGCTTGGATCGATCGCAACCGTTGGATTGTCGGCGATCGGACCGATCGCCGTGGTCTGAGATCGGTCGTGGTCGATCGGAATCAGGGCTTGGATCAATCGCAACCATCGGATCGTCGGCGATAGGACCGATCGCCGTGGTTCGAGATTGGTCGTGGCCGATCGGGATCAATTAGGGCTTGGATCAATCGCAACCGTCGGATCATCGGTGATCGGAGCGATCGCCGTGGTCCGAGATCGATAGTGGCCGATAGGGATCAGGGCTTGGATCGATAGCAACCGTCGGATCGTCGGCGATCGGACCGATCGTCGCGGTCCAAGATCGGTCGTGGCCTATCGGGATTAGGGCTTGGATCAATCACAACCGTCGGATCGTCGGCGATCGAACCGATCGCCACAGTCTGAAATCGATCGTGGCCAATCGGGATCAATAAGGGCTTGGATCGATCACAACCATCGGATCATTGGCGATCGGACCGATCGCCGCGGTCCAAGATCGGTTGGGGCCGATCGGTATCAGGGCTTCGATCGATCGCAACCGTCGGATCGTCGGCGATCGGACCGATCACCGCGGTCCGAGATCGGTTGGGGCCGATCGGTATCAGGGCTTCGATCGATCGCAACCGTCGGATCGTCGGCGATCGGACCGATCACCGTGGTCCGAGATCGGTCGTGGCCGATCGGGATTAGGGCTTGGATCGATCACAACCGTCGGTTCGTCGGCGATCGGATTGATTACCGCGGTCCGAAATCGGTCGTGGCCGATCAGGATCGATCAGGGCTTGGATCGATTACAACCATCGGATCGTCGGTGATCGAACTGATCGCCGTGGTCCAAGATCGGTCATGGCCAATCGGTACCATGGCTTGGATCGATCACAACCATCGGATTGTCGGCGATCGAACCGATCGCCGTGGTCCAGATCGGTCGTGGTCGATCGGAATCAGGGCTTGGATCGATCGCAACCGTTGGATCGTCGGCGATAGGATCGATCGCCGCTGTTCGAGATCGGTCGTGGCTGATCAGGATCAGGGCTTGGATCGATCGCAACCGTCGGATCATCGGCGATCGAACCGATCGCCGCTGTCTGAGATCGGTTGTGGCCGATCGGGATCAGGAATTGGATCGATCGCATCCGTCAGATCGTCGGCGATCGGACCGATCGCCGCGGTCCGAGATTGGTCGTGGCCGATCAGGATCGATCATGGCTTGGATCGATCACAACCGTCGGATCATCGACTATCGGACAGAAAGCCACAGTCTGAGATCGGTCGTGGCCGATCGAGATCAGCGCTTGGATCGATCACAATCGTCGATCATCGGTGATCGGACAGATCGCCATGGTCCTAGATCGGTCGGGGCCGATCGGGATCAAGGCTTGAATCGATCGCAACCGTCGGATCGACGGCGATTGGAATGAACGCCGCTGTCTGAGATCGGTCGTGGCCGATCGGATCAGGGCTTGGATCGATCGCAATCATGGGATCATCGGCGATCGGATCGATCACCGCGGTCCGAGATCGGTCGTGGCCGATCGGGATCAGGGCTTGGATCGATCATAATCGTGAGATCGTCGGCGATCGGAACGATCGCCGCTTACCGAGATCGGTTGTGGCCGATCGGGACCAGGGCTTGGATCGATCGTAACCATCGGATCGTCGGTGATCGGACCGATCGCTAGGTTCGAGATCGATGGTCGATCGGGATCAGGGCTTGGATCGATCGCAACCATTGGATCATCCGCGATCGGACCGATCATCGCGGTACAAGATCGGTCATGGCCGATCGGGATTAGGGCTTGGATCGATCGCAACCGTCGGATCGTCACTGATCGGATCGATCGCCACGGTCCGAGATCGGTCGTGGCCGATCAAAATCGATCAGGGCTTGGATCGATCGCAACCGTCGATCGTCAGCGACAGGACCGATCGCCGTGGTCCGAGATCGGTCGTGCCCGATCAGGATTAGGGCTTGGATCGATCGCAACCGTCAGATCGTCGGCGATCGGACTAATCGCCGCGGTTAGAGATCGGTCGTGGCTGATCGGGATCGATCAAGGCTTGGATCGATCGCAAACATCGGAACGTCGGCGATCAGACCGATCGCCGTGGTCCAAGATCGGTCATGGCCGATCGGGATCAGGGCTTGGATCGATCGCAACCATTGGATCGTCCACGATCGGACCGATCGTCGCGGTACGAGATCGTCATGGCCGATCGAGATTAGGGCTTGGATGGATCGCAACCGTTGGATCGTCGGTGATCGGACCGATCGCCACGGTCCGAGATCGGTCGTGGCCAATCGAAATCGATCAGGGCTTGGATCGATCGCAACCGTCGGATCATCGACGATCGGACCGATCGCCGCGGTCCGAGATCGATCGTGCTCGATTGGGATTAGGGCTTGGATCGATCGCAACCGTCGGATCATTGGCGATCGGACTAATCGCCGCGGTCCGAGATCGGTCGTGGCTGATCGGGATCGATCAGGGCTTGGATCGATCGCAACCGTCGGATCGTCGATGATCGGACCGATCGCCGCGTTTTGAGATCAGTCGTGGCCAATAGGGATCAGGGCTTGGATCGATCGCAACCGTTGGATCGTCGGCGATCAGACCGATCGCCACGGTCCGAGATCTATCGTGGCCGATCGGGATCGATCAGGGCTTGGATCGATCGCAACCGTCGGATCGTCGATGATCGGACCGATCGCCGTGGTCCAAGATCGGTCGTGGCCGATCAGGATCAGGGCTTAGATCGATCTCAACCATCGGATCATCGGTGATCGGACCGATCGCCGTGGTTCAATATCGGTCTTGGCCGATAGGGATCGATCAGGGCTTGGATCGATCGCAACCGTCGGATCGTTGGCGATCGGGATTAGGGCTTGGATCGATCGCAACCGTCGAATCATCGGCGATCAGACCGATCGCCGCGGTCCGAGATCGGTTGTGGTCGATCAGGATCGATCAGGGCTTGGATCGATCGCAACCGTTGGATCGTCGATGATCGGACTGATCGCCCCGGTCCGAGATCGGTCGTGGCCGATCGGGATCAGGTCTTGGATCGATCGCAACCGTCGGATTGTCGGCTATCGGATAGATCACCGCGGTTCAAGATCGGTTGTGGTCGATCGGGATCAGGGCTTGGATCGATCGCAACCATCAGATCGTCGGCGATCGGACCGATCGCCGTGGTCCGAGATCGATCGTGGCCGATCGGGATTAGGGCTTGGATCGATCGCAACCATCGGATCGTCGGCGATCGGACCGATCGCCGCGGTCCGAGATTGGTCGTGGCCGATCGGGATCAATTAGGGCTTGGATCAATCGCAACCGTCGGATCGTCGGCGATCGAAGCGATCGCCGTGGTCCGAGATCGATCTTGGCCGATAGGGATCAGGGCTTGGATCGATTGCAACCATCGGATCATTGGCGATCGGACCGATCATCGCGATCCGAGATCGGTCGTGGCCTATCGGGATTAGGGCTTGGATCGATCACAACCATCGGATCGTCGGCGATCGGACCGATCGCCGCAGTCCGAAATCGGTCGTGGCCAATCTGGATCGATAAGGGCTTGGATCGATCGCAACCATCGAATCATCGGCAATCGGACCGATCGCCGCGGTCCGAGATCGGTTGGGGCCGATCGGTATCAGGGCTTCGATCGATCGCAACCGTCGGATCGTCGGCGATCGGACCGATCGCCGTGGTCCGAGATCAGTCGTGGCCGATCGGGATTAGGGCTTGGATCGATCGCAACCGTCGGTTCGTCGGCGATCGGATCGATCGTCGTGGTCCAAAATCGGTCGTGTCCGATCGGGATCGATCAGGGCTTGGATCGATTACAACCATCGGATCGTTGGCGATCGGACCGATCGCCGCGGTCCGAGATCGGTCGTGGCCAATCGGTACCAGGGCTTGGATCGATCGCAACCGTTGGATTGTCGGCGATCGGACCGATCGCCGTGGTCCGAGATCGATCGTGGTCGATCGGAATCAGGGCTTGGATCAATCGCAACCATCGGATCGTCGGTGATAGGACCGATCACCGCGGTCCGAGATCGGTCATGGCTGATCAGGATCAGGGCTTGGATCGATCGCAACCGTCGGATCGTCGACGATCGGACCGATTGCCGCTGTCTGAGATCGGTTGTGGCCGATCGGGATCAGGAATTGGATCGATCGCATCCGTCAGATCGTCGGCGATCGGACCGATCGCCGTGGTCCGAGATCGGTCGTGGCCGATCAGGATCGATCATGGCTTGGATCGATCGCAACCGTCGGATCATCGACTATCGGACAGAAAGCCACGGTCCGAGATTGGTCGTGGCCGATCGGGATCAGCGCTTGGATCGATCACAACTGTCGGATCGTTGATGATCGGACCGATCGCCATGGTCCTAGATCGGTCGGGGCTGATCGGGATCAAGGCTTGAATCGATCGCAACTGTCGGATCGACGGTGATTGGAATGAACGCCGCTGTCTGAGATCGGTCGTGGCCGATCGGGATGAGGGCTTGGATCGATCGCAATCGTGCGATCATCGGCGATCAGACCGATCACCGCGGTCCGAGATCGGTCATGGCCGATCGGGATCAGGGCTTGGATCGATCGCATTCGTGAGATCGTCGGCGATCGGAACGATCGCCGCTTACCGAGATCGGTTGTGGCCGATCGGGACCAGGGCTTGGATCGATCGTAACCGTCGGATCGTCAGCGATCGGACCGATCGCTGTGGTTCGAGATCGGTGGTCGATCGGGATCAGGGCTTGGATCGATCGCAACCATTGGATCGTCCACGATCGGACCGATCGTCGCGGTACGAGATCGGTCATGGCCGATCGTCGCGGTACGAGATCGGTCATGGCCGATCGAGATTAGGGCTTGGATGGATCGCAACCGTTGGATCGTCGGTGATCGGATCGATCGCCACGGTCCGAGATCGGTCGGGCCGATCGAAATCGATCAGGGCTTGGATCGATCGCAACCGTCGGATCGTCAGCGACTGGACCGATCGCTGCGGTCCGAGATCGATCGTGCTCGATCAGGATTAGGGCTTGGATCGATCGCAACCGTCAGATCGTCGGCGATCGGACTAATCACCACGGTCAGAGATCGATCATGGCTGATCGGGATCGATCAGAGCTTGGATCGATCGCAACCATCGGAACGTCGGCGATCGTACTGATCATCGCGGTCCAAGATCGGTCGTGGCCGATCGGGATCAGGGCTTGGATCGATCGCAACCATCGGATCGTCGGCGATCGGACCGATCGTCGCGGTCCGAGATCGGTCATGGCCGATCGGGATTAGGGCTTGGATCGATCGCAACCGTCGGATCGTCGGTGATCAGACCGATCGCCACGGTCCGAGATCGGTCATGGCCGATCGAAATCGATCAGGGCATGGATCGATCGCAACCATCGGATCATCGGTGACCGGACCGATCGCCGCGGTCCGAGATCGGTCATGCCCGATCGGGATTAGGGCTTGGATCGATCGCAACCATCGGATCGTCGACGATCGGACTAATCGACGCGGTTCGAGATCGGTCGTGGCTGATCGGGATCGATCAGGGCTTGGATCGATCGCAACCGTCGGATCGTCGGCAATCGGACCAATCGCCGCGGTCTGAGATCGGTCATGGCCAATCGGGATCAGGGCTTGGATCGATCGCAATCGTTGGATCGTCGGCGATCAGACCGATCGCCACGGTCCGAGATTTATCATGGCCGATAGGGATCGATCAGGGATTGGATCGATCGCAACCGTCGGATCGTCGGCGATCGAACCGATCGCCGCGGTCCGAGATCGGTCGTGGCCGATCGGGATCAGGGCTTGGATCGATCCCAACCGTCGGATCGTCGGCGATTGGACCGATCAACGCGGTCCGAGATCGGTCGTGGCCAATCGGGATCGATCAGGGCTTGGATCGATTGCAACCATCGGATCGTTGGCGATCGGGATTAGGGCTTGGATCGATCGCAACCGTCGAATCATCGACGGTCGGACCGATCGCCGTGGTCCGAGATCGGTTGTGGCCGATCAGGATCGATCAGAGCTTGGATCGATCGCAACCGTCGGATCGTCGGCGATCAGACCGATCGCCTCGGACCGAGATCGGTCGTGGCCGATCAGGATCAGGTCTTGGATCGATCGCAACCGTCGGATCGTCGGTGATCGAACAGATCGCCGCAGTCCGAGATCGGTCGTGGTCGATCGGGATCAGGGCTTGGATCGATCGCAACCATCGAATCATCGGCGATCGGACCGATCGCCGCGGTCCGAGATCGATCGTGGCCGATCGGGATCAGGTCTTGGATCGATTACAACCATCGGATCGTCGGCGATCGGACCGATCGCCACGGTCCGAGATCGGTCGTGGCCGATCGGGATCAGGGCTTGGATCGATACCAAATGTCGGATCGTCGGCGATCAGACCGATCGCCGCGGTCCGAGATTGGTCATGGCCGATCGGGATCAATCAGGGCTTGGATCGATCGCAACCGTCGGATCGTCGGCGATCGGAGCGATCGCCGTGGTCCGAGATCGATCGTGGCCGATCGGGATCAGGGCTTGGATCGATCGCAACCGTCGGATCGTCGGCGATCGGACCGATCGTCGTGGTCCGAGATCGGTCGTGGCCGATCGGAATTAGGGCTTGGATCGATCACAACCATCGGATCGTCGGCGATCGAACCGATCACCGCAGTTCAAAATCGATCGTGGCCGATCAGGATTGATAAGGGATTGGATCGATCGCATCCATCGGATCATCGGCGATCGGACCGATCGCCGTGGTCCGAGATTGGTTGGGGCCAATCGGTATCAGGGCTTCGATCGATCGCAACCGTCGGATCGTCGGCGATCGGACCGATCACCGCGGTCCAAGATCTGTCGTGGCTGATCGGGATTAGGGCTTGGATCGATCGCAACGGTCGGTTCGTCGGCGATCGGATCGATCACCGCGGTTCGAAATCGGTCGTGGCCGATCAGGACCGATCAGGGCTTGGATCGATTACAACCATCGGATCGTCGGCGATCGGACCGATCGCTGCGGTCCGAGATCGGTCCTGGCCAATCGGTACCAGGGCTTGGATCGATCGCAACCATCGGATTGTCGGCGATCGGACCGATCGCCGTGGTCCGAGATCGGTCGTGGTCGATCGAAATCAGGGCTTGGATCGATCGCAACCGTCGGATCATCGGCGATAGTACCGATCGCCGCATTCCAAGATCGGTCGTGGCTGATCAGGATCAGGGCTTGGATCGATCGCAACCGTCAGATCGTCGGTGATCGGACCGATCGCCGCTGTCCGAGATCGGTTGTGGCCGATCGGGATCAGGAATTGGATCGATCGCATCCCTCGGATCGTCGGCGATCGGACCGATCGCCGCGGTCCGAGATCGGTCGTGGCCGATCGAGATCGATCATGGCTTGGATCGATCGCAACTGTTGGATCGTCGGCTATCGGATAGAAAGCCGCGGTTCGAGATCGGTCGTGGCCGATCAGGATCTGCGCTTGGATTGGTCACAACCGTCGGATCGTCGGTGATCGAACCGATCGCCATGGTCCGAGATCGGTCGTGGCCGATCGGGATCAAGGCTTGGATCGATCGCAACCATCGGATCAACGACGATTGGAATGAACGCCGCAGTCTGAGATCGGTCATGGCCGATCGGGATCAGGGCTTGGATTGATCGCAACCGTGGGATCATCGGCGATCGGACCGATCACCGCGGTCCAAGATCGGTCGTGGCCGATCGGGATCAGGGCTTGGATCAATCGTAACCGTCGGATCGTCGGCGATCGGACCGATCGCTGCGGTTCGAGATTGGTGGTGGCCGATCGGGATTAGGGCTTGGATCGATCGCAACCGTTGGATCGTCCGTGATCAGACCGATCGCCACGGTCAGAGATCGGTCATGGCCGATCTGGATCGATCAGGGATTGGATCGATCGCAACCGTCGGATCGTCGGCTATCGGACCGATCGCCGCTGTCCGAGATCGGTCATGGCCGATCGGGATCAGGGCTTGGATCGATCGCAACCGTCGGATCGTCGGCGTTCGGATCGATCGCCGCGGTCCGGGATCGGTCGTGGCCTATCGGGATCGATCAGGGCTTGGATCGATCGCAACCGTCGGATCATCGGCTATCGGACCGATCGCCGCGGTTTGAGATCGATCATTGCCGATCGTGATCAGTGCTTGGATCGATCGCAACCGTTGGATCGTCGGCGATCGGATCGATCGCCACAGTCCAACATCGGTCATGGCCGATCGGGATCCGGGCTTAGATCGATCGCAACCGTCGGATCGTCGGCGATCGGACCGATCGCCATGGTCCGAGATCGGTCGTGGCCGATCGAGATCAGGGCTTGGATCGATCGCAACCGTTGGATCATCGGTGATCGGACCGATCGCCGCTGTCCGAGGTCTATCATGGCCGATCGGGATTAGGGCTTGGATCGATCGCAATCGTCGGATCGTTGGCGTTCGGACCGATCGCCACGGTCCGAGATTGATCGTGGCCGATCGGGATCGATCAGGGCTTGGATCGATCGCAACCATCGGATCGTCGGTGATCGAACCAATCGCCGCGGTCCAAGATCGGTCATGGCCGATTAGGATTAGGGCTTGGATCAATTGCAACCGTTGGATCGTCGGTGATCGTACCGATCGCCGTGGTCCGAGATCGGTCGTGGCTGATCAGGATCAGGGCTTGTATCGATCGCAACCGTCGGATCATCGGCGATCAGACCGATCGCCGCTGTCCGAGATCATCGGTGATCGATCCCAACCGTTGGATCATCGACGATCGGACCGATTGCATCGGTCCGAGATTGGTCATGGCCGATCGAGATCGATCAGGGTTTGGATCGATCGCAACTATCGTATCGTCGGCGATCGGACCGATCGCCGCGGTTCAAGATCGATCGTGGCCGATCAAGATCAGGGCTTGGACCGATCGCAACCGTCGGATCTTCGGTGATCGGACCGATCACCGCAGTCTGAAATCGGTCGTGGCCGATCGGGATTGATAAGGGCTTTGATCGATCGCAACCGTCGGATCATCAGCGATCGGACTGATCGCCGCGTTCCAAGATCGGTCGTGGCCGATCGGTATCAGGGCTTGGATCGATCGCAACCGTCGGATCGTCGGCGATCGGACCAATCGCCACGGTCTGAGATCGGTCGTGGCCGATCGGGATTAGGGCTTGTATCGATCGCAAGCGTCAGATCGTCGACGATCGGACCGATCGCAGCGGTCCGAAATCGGTCATGGCCGATCGAGATCGATCAGGGCTTGGATCGATCGCAACCGTTGGATCATCGGCGATCAAACCGATCACCGCGGTTCAAGATCGGTCGTGGCCAATTGCTATCAGTGCTTGGATCGATCACAACCGTCGTATCGTCGGCGATCGGACCGATCGCCGCGGTCCGAGATCGGTCGTGGCCGATCGGGATTAGGGCTTGGATCGATCGCAACCGTCGGATCATCGGCGATCGAACAAATCGCAGCGGTCCAAAATCGATCGTGGCCGATCGGGATCGATCAGGGCTTGGATCGATCGCAACCGTCGGATCGTCAGTGATCAGACCGATCGCTGCGGTCCGAGATCGATCGTGGCCGATCGGTATCAGGGCTTGGATCGATCACAACCGTCAGATCGTTGGCAATCAGACCGATCGCCGAGGTCCGAGATCGGTCGTGGCCGATCGAGATTAGGGCTTGGATCGATCGCAACCATCGGATCATTGGCAATCGGACCGAACGCCGCGGTCCGAGATCGGTCGTGGCCGATCGGGATTAGGGCTTGGATCGATCGCAACCGTCGGATCATCGACGATCGGACCGATCGCCGCGGTCCGAAATTGGTCGTGGCCAATCGGGATCGATCACGGCTTGGATCGATCGCAACCATCGGATCGTCGACGATTGGACCGATCACCGTGGTTCGAGATCGATCGTGGCCGATCGGTATCAGGGCTTGGATCGATCGCAACCATCGGATCATCGGCGATCGGACCGATCGCCGTGGTCCTAGATCGGTCGTGGTCGATCGGGATCGATCAGGGCTTGGATCGATCACAACCGTCGGATTGTCGGCTATCGGACCGATCGCCACGGTCCGAGATCGGTCATGGCCGATCGAGATCAGCACTTGGATTGATCGCAACCGACGGATCGTCGGTGATCGGACCGATCTCCGTGGTCCAGGATCGGTCGTGGCCGATCGGGATCAGGCCTTGGATCGATCGCAATCGTCGGATCGTCAGTGATCGGAATGAACGCTGCGGTCCGAGTTTGGTCATGTTCGATTGGGATTAGGCCTCGGATCGATCGCAACTGTCGGATCATCGGCGATCGGACCGATCGCCGCGGTCCGAGATCGGTCATGGCCGATCGTGATCAGGGCTTCGATTGATCGCAACCGTCGGATCGTCGGCGATCGGACTGATCTTCGCTAATCGAGATCGGTTGTGGCCGATCGGGATCAGGGCTTGGATCGATCGCAACCATCGGATCGTCGGCGATCGGATCGATCGCCGCGGTCCGAGATCGGTCGTGGCCGATCGGGATTAGGGCTTTGATCGATCGCATCCCTCTTATCATTGGCGATCAGACCGATCGCCACGGTCCGAGATCGGTCGTGGCTGATCGTGATCGATCGGGGCTTGGATCGATCGCAATCGTCGGATCGTCGGCGATCGGACCGATCGCCGCGGTCCGAGATCGGTCGTGGCCGATCGGGATCAGGGCTTGGATCGATCGCAACCATCGGATCATCGGTGATCGGACCGATCGCCGCGATCCGAGATCGGTCGTGGCCGATCTAGATCGATCAGGGCTTGGATCGATCACAACCGTTGGATCGTCGGCGATCGAACCTGTAACATCCTAAAAACCTTGTAATTTATGGCATTTTCATTTGAAATAAAAGTTAGAAAGTTTCAGTGAAATGTGGGTGTGTTGGCCTTTTGATAAATGTAAAGAGAAGAAATTTTGGAGTAATAAGTATATTTCTGAATGTTAATGAGTTTGATTTAAGAAATTGAGACTTAAGTTTTAATGGGTTTAAATCACAAGAAAAATCAAGTTTAGTTTGAGTTTTATCCTGAAATGATGTTTTTAGTGGTTGGAGTCGACTATTTGGAGTGGAGTCGACTCCGGCACGGTTTTAAACTTTCGGCACGCTTAGAGTCGACACCTGCAGAGCTGGAGTCGACCCCTACTTTTCTGGAGTCGACCCCTACTTTTCTGGAGCCGACACCTATTTCTGCTGGAGCCGACTCCAAATCTGTTGGAGCCGACTCCAAGACGGCAGGTTTTTCTGAGTTAAATCTTGAGAATTCATATTTAATCCGTTTCAAGTCCGATTTGGATGCCGTTTGAACCGTTGGATTTCTAAAATCGAGTTCTTCAAGCTGGTAAAGTCTTTTCTTAGAAATGTTACATAAAAGTATCGATTTAAGTGAAAAATGATAATCTGGGCTATAAATCGATTAAAAAAATGCTATATCAGGGGCAAAATGGGAAAAGGCTCCGATGTCAATTGCTAATTGTGTTAAGGGCAACTTGGAAAAGAAAATCTAAGGGCAAAATATCATGGTTATAAGTGAGCCACGTGTTTTCCAAAAAGCGCGCGTTAAGAGTGTTTGAGGGCAAAAGGAGAATTTGGCATGCCTTAACCCTTAAGTTTCCAATGACTTGGTCCCCAAGTCATTAGAGAAAAAGGAAACGTGGGTTCAGCCAGAGAAAAGAAAGAAAGAAAGAAAGAGAGAAAGAAGAGGAGAAAAGAGAGGAAGAGGAAGAAGAAGAAGAAGAAAAAGGAGGAAGAAAGAGAAAGGGAAAGGGAAGCTTGGGGTTTGTGCTCGACTCCAGGTAAGCTATAGCTTCCCTAGATCTTGTATGACTTTAGATTTTCTTAGATTATTGTATTTTGAGGTAATAGTAGAAGTAATCTTGAGTAGAGAAAGGGTGGAAGAAAATAATGAGATATTAGAGGATAGATCATGTATGCATGCATGGTTCATGTGGAAAACCTCGTGTGGAGGTAATCCTAATAGCTATCATATCTGTATGTTGACGTAGGTCAAGAGGGTTATTCCAGGGAGCCGAATACCAGAGTTGAGTACCAGTTGTACCAGTCGAGGAGTAACCTACTAAGGTGAGTGGGTTTCTCATCTAGCAATGAGAAGTTAATTTGAGCTAGTATAATGAGATTATACCTAGTTATGGTATGTTATGTTTAGCAGTATTATGTATGTTTTAAATATGAGAAATGAGAACCTAGTATATGATATCTGATAAATGAGTTTTGAGCATGAATTTTAAGCAAATAAGCATGAGTTTCGAGCATGAGTTTTGAGCATAAACACATAAGCATGAGTTTCGATGAGGGGATTTTTAATGTATACATGGCATATTTGCATGATAAAGCTTTACAAATGATGTATGTATCATACTGAGCATCAGGCAGCTAGGGGGCTGATCACCCTTTAGACTGTACTGTAGCATGAGCATTGCACACTACTATCGAGCCGGCACCTCCTTGCGAACAGATCGTACGATGAACCCCAGAATCAGGGGTGAGTGCACGCTTAACCAGACCAGTGGGGCTGGTTGTGAGCAGCCCGTGGGGGCATGAATCATAGCTCAGTGGAGCTGATTACTATATATAGCCCGTGGGGGCAGAGAGAAAACCCGAGGTTCCAGGGTTAAGGAACAAAGCACTTTGCCAGGTGAACCGCACGGGTAAGGGGTGCTATTTGTGCGGGGATCCTGTTGCTAGTCACGCACCCGATGAGAGTACACCTACAGAAGGGCGACTGTAGGGTGGTACCTCAGAGGCATTACACACACAGCCCAGCATCATGAGATCTAAAAGCATATGTTGTGATATAAAAAGGGCCAATGGGCCAAATAGTTATCCCGAGAGGGAGAGTTTACTTGAGATGCCAGTGGGCAAGCAGATCCTGATGGAAGTCTGGGTTGTAGATAAAGAATGCATATCTTCATATTGTAATGCATGGATTTTATTTTAATGAGTTATCTTTCAGTGAAAAGTTATTATAGAGTATTTCAGTACTGATATGTTATTTGAAGAATAAGCTACATTTTATTTTATCTGATATCATGTTAAAAATGTACTTTGAGTTGTACAAGTAAATAGTTTCAGCATACGATTGAAATTAAGAGGTTATGGTTCTCTATTTCTCCATAGTTAGATGGTTATCCAGTCACTGGGACTTAGGTCTCATCCCTCTATGATTTAAATGTTCTTTCAGATCAGTGAGTATTTCTGCCAGGATCACAAGATAAGCAGGACAGGACCCTTAGCTGGTGAAGCTTGCTTGGATGCAAGAGTGTATAAATGCTAGCCTTGTATATTGAGAGAGTGTGGTTTGATATTTGTATTTTGTATATGTGTATGTGTACAGTGAGATGTAATGATGTTTTAGACCTTTTTGGATATGAATACGAGACTTATGTTTTGGAGAAAATTATGAGCATGATGTGTGCACTTAGGATTTTAATGTCGATTGTGAATGTGATCTTGTAAACTGCCTGAGGAATGTCATGAAAAATATTATCTGAGCAGGTTGATGCTTAGTGTTGATTGAGTGATTTGTGTATATAATTGAGATGAAAAAAAAGTTTTTAACAGGATGTGTTTCGTGTGTCTGCCACTTATGATAATTAGTTGGGGTTCTCTAGCTCTTTATGGAGCGCTACATAAAGACTAGTAAAACTCTATCCGATTACCACAAGTGTGCAGGTGTGCTGTCGGTGGCCCCAGAGAGGAGGGGGAGCTGACAAGTTTTGGTATCAGAGCCCTAGGTTATTAGGTCCTAGGGGAATAAGTATGAGTATGAGTCTAGGATGATTGAATGTTTATGATTATAGCTATTGAATGATGAAACTGATGTAATGAATAATGTCTTGTAGGACGATTACTACAAAGGCATCTAGAGAGACAGAGCAATCTTCAGGCAGGGATAGAAGCAAAGGTCAAAGTAGATTCAGAAGGTCAGTTAGAAGAAGTCAAATTGATAGAATGGCTTCTAGTGATTCCACCGAGCCAGTATCTAAGGAGGCTAGAGTGGGGGCATCTTCAGAGCAGATGCCAGAGTCTTCTTCACAGTCTATTACCCCTGTGCCAGTAGACCCATCTCGAGTACAGACTCAGGGGCCTAGTATGTCAGAGTTGGTAGGCATGATTACTCAGGCTGTGGTAGCAGCTGTGGGTGCTAGTTCTAGCCTTCCATCTAAAAATACTGGAGGTTGTGAGGAATGTGGAAAGAGCCAGAAAGTTAGGGGCTCTGGAGTTCCAGGGAACTACTGATCCTATTCAGGCCGGGGCATGGCTGCAGAGGATCGAGAGAGTATTTGATGTGATGGGATGCTCTGAGGAGCAGAGGCTGAGTATTGCCACCTTTTTACTGGAGGGTAGAGCCCAGAGTTGGTGGAGATCTATTCAGGGCAGGCAGCCCCAGGGAGTGGAGTTGACATGGGAAAATTTTAGAAGAGAATTTCATCAGCAATATTATTCTGAGATTTATAGGGATCAGAAGAGGAGGGATTTCCTTTGTCTGACTCAGGGGAGGATGTCCGTGGCAGATTATGAAGCCACTTTTGTGGAGTTATCTCAGTTTGCTAGGGCCTTGGTGGCTGATGAGAGGGAGAGATGTCGACTATTCCAGGATGGATTGAATCTCCCTATTAAAGCCAAGACCTGTATGCAGACCTACAATAGTTACTCTGAGTTGGTGCAGGGAGCACTCAAAGCCGAGGAGATTGAAAAAGAATATATGAGTAGGAGGCAGGATAGAATGAAAAGAAGTGCTCCTAGTTATTCTTCTGCTCCGGGAGGGACTCAGCCATTTAAGAAACCCCAGAGGACTGGACAGTTTTATTCTGGGTTTAGAGCCCCTGGTGATGTGGGCAGAGATCAGTATCTGTGTCAGCATCTAGCCCAGTTCAAAGAAAGCCTTATGGGGGTGTGCCTCAGGTTGCCACCAGCAGGGTGTCTGGTGATGTAGGGGAGCAGGGTCGTCCTTCTGGTGGAGGGAGAAATATACCCCATGTAATGTATGTGGAAAACTTCATTTGGGAGAATGTAGGAGGGGCAATAAGGGATGTTATATTTGTGGTGATCTAGGTCACCTGAAGAGAGATTGCCCTAGGAGAGGGCAGCAGGCTGGTGGGCTTCCTCAGGGGCCAGTAATGCCAAGGGGACAGCCTAGTAGGAGGGGTGATGGTAGTGTTGTGGCTTCAGCCAGTCAGGTGGGGCCTAATGTTAATCAGCCAGGAGGGTCATCCAGTATTCCGAGAGCCGAGGCCAGAGTGTTTGCCATGACCAGACAGGAGGCTCAGATTGATCCTGATGTGGTGACAGGTATGCTACCCATCGATAATCATGATGCTTATATTTTAATTGATTCTGGATCTACGCATTCATTTATCTCATGTGAGTTTGCTAAGCATCTAGTTAGAGATGTGGGCCAGTTGGGTAGTCAGTTGGTAGTATCTATGCCCGTAGGGAGGCCTTTTATAGCAGACCAAGTGTATAGAGGTTGTGATATTTCTGTGGAGTCAGAAATTAGCAGCAGATTTGATTCCTTTGAGGTTGAAAGAGTTTGATGCCATTTTGGGGATGGATTGGCTATCTGTGCATAGAGCCAGAGTAGATTGCTTAAGGAAGGAGGTGATGTTACAAACTTCTGATGATAGAGAGGTCTGTTTTGTTGGTGATAGGAGGGGGTTACCCTCAGGAGTGATTTCAGCTCTGTCAGCCAATAAAATGCTAGCAAAGAGATGTGAAGCCTATTTAGCTTGTGCAGTGAGCCTAGAGGGCAATGGTTTAGAGCTGACGAATATCCCTGTGTAAGGGATTTTTCAGATGTATTTCCTGAGGAGCTGCCAGGGTTACCTCCTGACAGAGGATTTGATTTCAGTATAGATCTAGCCCCAGATACCAGACCAATAGCCAGGGCACCTTATAGAATGGCTCCAGTTGAATTGAAAGAATTGAAAAGTCAGTTACAAGAATTATTGGATAAAGGGTTTATTAGACCCAGTATATCACCATGGGGTGCACCAGTGTTGTTTGTGAAGAAAAAGGATGGTACCTTGAGGTTGTGTATAGACTATAGACAGTTGAACAAGGTGACCATTAGAAACAATTATCCATTGCCAAGGATCGATGATTTGTTTGATCAGCTGCAGGGGGCAGCAGTGTTTTCAAAGATTGATCTGAGATCTGGGTATCATCAATTGAGAATAAAGAATGAGGATATATCTAAGACTGCTTTCAGGACCAGATATGGTCATTATGAGTTCTTGGTAATGCCATTTGGCTTGACAAATGCTCCAGCTGCTTTTATGGGTCTGATGAATCAAGTATTTCAAGAGTATCTAGATAAATTTGTGATAGTATTCATTGATGACATCTTGATTTATTCTAGAAGTAGTGAAGAGCATGAACAGCATCTGAGGACAGTTTTGCAGATATTAAGAGAAAAGCAATTATATGCAAAGTTTAGTAAAAGTGAATTTTGGCTGGATGAGGTAAAGTTCTTGGGACATGTAGTTTCAGCCAAAGGTATTATGGTAGATCCTCAAAAGATTGAAGCTATAGTAAATTGGGTATCACCTACCAATCAGACTGAGGTGAGGAGTTTCTTGGGGTTAGCAGGATATTATAGAAGATTTATAGAAAATTTCTCGATTTTGGCTTCTCCTATGACTAAGCTGCTTAGAAAGAATATCAAGTTTGATTGGTCTAATGAATGCCAGAAGAGTATGGATGAATTGAAAAAGATTAACCTCAGCCCCAATCCTAATACTACCTGATAGTGCCAGTGATTATGTGATCTATAGTGATGCCTCATTGAAGGGTTTGGGGTGTGTTTTAATGCAGAATGGGAAAGTAGTGGCTTATATATCTAGACAGTTGAGATCCCATGAAAAGAATTACCCCACCCATGATTTGGAGTTAGCTGCTGTTATATTTGCATTGAAGGTTTGGAGGCACTACTTGTATGGAAGAAGATGCCAGATATTTACTGATCATAAGAGCTTGAAATATATTCTGACCCAGAAGGAATTGAATTTAAGGCAGAGAAGATGGATTGAATTGATTAAAGACTATGATTGCACTATTGAGTATCACCCAGGGAAAGCTAATGTTGTGGCTGATGCCTTGAGTCGAAAGTCTATGGCCACATTGGCTTCTATCAGAACCGTACAGCTACCCTTGATGATTGAGTTAAGGAGGTTAGATGCAGAGCTAGCTGTAGAAGAATCAGGAGCCTTGTTGGCTACTTTCAGAGTGAGACCCCAAATGCTAGAAGAAATAAGAGAAGCTCAGTTGCTAGATCTACATTTGCTTAAAGCTAGAGATTTAATTCAGAGTGGGTCTCAGTCAGAGTTTTCTGTTAGAGGTGATGGAGTGTTATTATTCAAGGGCAGAGTTTGTGTGCCAGCTGTGGAATCAGTGAAAGATCAGATTTTAAGGGAAGCACATAGCTCAGCTTATTCAATGCATCCAGGTAGTACTAAGATGTATAGAACTATCAAACAGAATTACTGGTGGAATGGTATGAAAAAGGAGATAGCTGAGTATGTATCTAAGTGTTTGGTGTGTCAGCAGATTAAGGCTGAACATCAGTGTCCAGCTGGAAAGCTTCAGCCTCTGTTTGTGCCAGAGTGGAAGTGGGAGCATATAACTATGGATTTCGTTGTAGGACTCCCAAAGACCAGAAGGGGCAATGATGCTATATGGGTGATAGTTGATAGATTGACTAAGTCTGCTCATTTTCTGCCTATTAAGATTGTCTTTACCTTGGATAGATTAGCAGAATTATATGTGCATGAAATTGTGAGTAGGCATGGTGTGCCAGTATCGATAGTATCAGATAGAGATCCAAGGTTCACATCTCAATTTTGGGCAGAATTACAGAAAGCTTTGGGGACTAAATTGAGGTTCAGTACAGCATTTCATCCCCAAACCGATGGTCAGTCAGAAAGAACCATCCAGACACTGGAGGATATGCTGAGAGCTTGTGTCATGGAATTTTCTGGTAGCTGGGATGATCATCTACCTTTAATAGAGTTTGCTTACAATAACAGCTACCATTCTAGCATTGATATGGCACCATATGAGGCCTTGTATGGGAGAAAATGTAGAACTCCAGTGTGTTG